>PVKS010006312.1:34925-54970 GCA_004027875.1 Aplodontia rufa
GGGGGGGGGATTTCGTTGGGTTTCCTTTCGTTCCCTGCAACTCTGAAACACCTGCTTTCTACCTTATTACAGTGACCTCTGGTGGTCAAGAATCCGGCATTGCATGGCCAAATGAAAATCAAATTGCTTAATTTCAAGCTGAGTACCAAATGCTTTGAGGTCCTCTAAGAGGTTCCAAGAAGAGCAGCAGAGGAAAAGCTGTGGGTCGTGAGCTGCTGCTAGCCCCACTGCAGGTAGGTGGCTGGCAGTCACCTGACCCTGAGGATAACCCAGCCAGGACTTCGGTCAACGCTCCCAGCACGAATGCAAAGGCTCCCTGCATCGGCCCTGTTTCAGCTGCTGCCTCCCCTCCCCCCACCAGCTGGTGGCAACCTCAATGCCAGGCTTAGAGGGCACAGGCTCAGAAAGGGCTTGTGGGAAAGTTTCAGACCTGCCAGGGGACCTTCTAGGAGCCCAGGAGCCAGGATTTCCAGAAGGCTGGCAATCTCAGCGCTGCCTCCAACTCTGCTCAGTGCTTCAGAGCTCCTACCGGCAGGCAGAGGCCCGGAGCTAAGCAGGGAAGCAGGAGCGGAGGTGAACCAAGTGCTCCCGACAGGAGAAGGTCAGCCATGAGCAAGAGGGGAGAGCGGGGCTTCTGCTCACTCCCACCCAGGCCAGGAAGCAGAGCGGGCCAAGCAAGGGTGCAAGGAGGCAAGAGAAGGGCAGGAGGAAGGAAGAGCAACATCCCGGGGGGTGTAACCGCTCATCCATTCCAGCCTTACGCAGGTCAGCAGGAATCTGAGGGTGAAGGCGGATTCTTCTGTGGGAAACAAAGTGTCGGGTAGAAGAGAGATGGCTTCGTGGAAAACAGCCCTGCCCCAGTTGAAAATGGTCCTGTCCCCAAGACCACCCCCAAATAATCCTGGAGCAGTGCTTTTAAGCCCCTAAACTCTCCCAGATAAAAGGCTCCAACAACTTCAACATCATCCATTCTAGCAACTTCTAGAAGCTTCCAGTTCAGTGCAACCAGAAGTTAATCCTAATGTGATTGCCACTACTCGGTCCACACATGGTGTGTGGGTTTCATCAAATCCCCAAACACTAATGATGGATTCTCCTAAGTTCCTGCAAGCAGCAGTTAGGACGGGCTGGGCCTGTTGTTTGGAAGATGAAGACAAACCGGTTCGCTCTCCTGGTGTTCTTTGGATCTCAAAATGGATGTAGAATATCAATATCGTCTCAATTTTCCTTTATCTACGCAGAAACGTCAGCAAACCTTTCTGCCAAGGACTGTACAAGGATCATTAAAAGGAAAATGTCCATGGTAATTGTGCCTTTATGCATATTTCTTCACTCCAATATTCTATAACATAATAATTTCACATTTCTACAGAACTGTCTTTTCAGCATGTTTTCGCATTATGCTTAATTTCGTAAGAGTTTCTCAGTCCCACATAACGACACAGTTCAATGCAAAATCAGATATAAATCTAGCTTAAGAGACTCTCAACAGGAATTTCATTTAAAACTGTAAATGTTAAAAGATTCTGGCTCTGATTTATGGTATGTTGTGTGTGTGTTTCAAAGGGAGAGCTTAACCGGCCCTCCTAGACAATAGGTGCCCGCCAAATCACAGCACCTACGTCCCTGTCTCCACAGACCTCCTGGGATGTCTCTGTCCCCGGCAGGGGAAGCGGAGAGGGCACAGAGCAAGCCTGGGACTGTCAGAACTGCGGCCCTGGGGCCACCAGGCCTTGCATAGATGGCACTGTGGCCCATGCTGGCTCAGTTCCCTGTTCTCCAAAACGCGGGGGCATCATGTGAGGGCCCTCCACACCTCTCTACAAGAGCAGGCGGGAGAGCAAAGCCCACCTAGGTCAGGACCCCCATCTGCACCGTACCTGGCTGTGCGCACAGCCCTCCACTTCGGAAGGTCAAGAGCAAGGCCCTGCTCACGCATGCACCCGGGAGCCGGGGAGGCCGACGGTGCCTTTGGGGACTGCGAATTCTTGATGGAATTAATGCATCTGGAGGAGGCATTCATCCATTGTCTAAGCACATTTAGGACAATTTGAAAGTGCGGATTATTTACATACTAGACTCTAATGACTCTGAGCAGCCATTACAGTCCGTCATGTAAAACCATATCCAGGCAATTTTATCGCAGCCTATCACACGCATTCCGTGTTTAGACAACTTATAATACACAAATTATTTACATCGTGAACACATCTCCGCGGCCCTGGCATTATGCTATCAGCAAGAGAACACAGCAGCAGCCAATGAAAGTGAAATCTGCTGACTGCTTCCTGAAACTTTAAACTTTATTCCAAAATGCTAAAAGCCCCCAAAATTCACAGTTAGCCCCTCGAAACCCACCGCATCTAAAATTTCACTTGAAAGGTGGAGCTATTGTGAGTTGCAACCCAAAAAGAGTAAGTCTCCACTTTGCAATTGTAAAATCCATTTATTTAAAGAAGATTGAAGTATCTGGGCCTTATGATAGCACTTAACATATTTAAAAATATGCACCGCAAAGCTCTAAAAGTTTCTGAATTTCTCCATAAAAAAAAAAATGATTTGCCACTTGTAATGGACTCCACCCAAGCCCAGGCAGAATCTGTAGGGTACACGCCCCCAGAAGCGAAGCAATTGAGACGCCTGGTCTCTGCATCTTTCCAGGAAAGTAAATTATATATAGGCCTGTACTCACCCCCACTCCCCTCCAGGCCACTCACTGTCCTCCCACTCGCCACAGCCCACAGAAGTGAGGAGAACGGCAGCAAGTGGGCTTGAGCAGGTGGAGGCCCCATCGCAGCCAATCCAACAGCCCCATCTCTCTGCCTTCCAGAACTTGGCTTTCACACTTTAAAGCCATTCCCGTTAGGCAGGTTGACACATGCCAATTAGCTTCAAGCGTTTCACAGAACAAAACGCCCCTTGAGATAAATCACCCCACATACCTACGCAGCTTCCAAATATCTCCGTTTGTTTCTCAGTATTTCCTTAAAATGAGGCTTCTACATGACAGCTGAGAAGGGAAAGAAAGTGCTGCTAATTTTAATCCAGAGTCCTCGTAGTGAGGTATCAGAGAGGACCCCAGACCTAATTAACGACAGAACAAGTTCTCTAAACAGATGGGTGGCCCTTTCTGTCCCCTTCCTGGGCATTTTGTGTCTTTACAAGTGAGCAAAGCTTTCCAGAACTGGGAGGAGAAAGAGGAGATGGAGAAGGAAGAGGGGGAGGATGCAGGGGAGGGGCGGGAGGAGGAGGAGGCGGTGACCACAATGCCACACGTGTGATCCACACAGGAAAATTCAAAGCATAAAGTCAGTCGCACTGCTCAGTGACCCTGATCCTAACCCATTACAACGGAAGTGGTTTGCTGTGATCCTTGCAGAGCTACATAAGAAAACACTTTTGTTTTTTTATCTGAATGGGTGCATGTAGTATCTGCATTGTCACAAAAGCTAGTTTTTCAAAGAACTGTGAACAAGCAGTAAGCTCTAATGCATGATTTGCCTGCATTCTGAATCGTTGCGGGGAAGCACACTGTGTCTACAACTTCCTCTGAAGTGAATCAAAATATTAAGATGGATAGATGAATAGAAGATGGTAAAGCAAGAATAAGACATTAACTATACCAGCCAAGTGGTGGGTATATTAGTTTCATTGCCAAATTCTTTCAACTTTATATTTGAAATTTCCAAACTGAAATCACAAAGATACCAACGCTTTTCACTTACTGAGGCTGCGCTGATCCCTTTTCATGTGTACATAAATCTATTTCTACTCTTGAAAGCTGCACAAGAGTCTGTGTTACGGGCACCACACTTCATTAACCTATCCCTCACTGATGGACGTGTGGGTGACTTTGCAATGACAAGGTACCACAGTGCGTATCTGTGCAAGCATCTGAATGCGTGTGATAACACACTTAGGGTGGATTCCTAAGTGTGGAATTAGTGACTCAAAGAGAAATGCTTGTTTTAACTCTTGATGCACCACAATGCCCGCTCACAAGGCTGGAGCGCTCGCTCAACGATTGGAGCGCTTGCCTGGCATGCACGAGGACCCAGGTTCAAATCCCAGCACCACGTACGCAGCAAAGTGTCAGAGAAACAAAAGCCAGTGAAAAACTAAATAAAATTCACTCTTTTCTTTCCTCTCTCTCACTATCCCTCTCTCTCTCTAATAAAAATAACGCCAGCTCACACCTCTGCAGGTTAACTTTGCACACTTCCAGGTATCCTCTCACACTCCTCTCATGAACCTCATTCAGTAGGGACTGCTGAAGTCACACTGTACATTTGAGGAAACTGAGGCACAGAGTTTGAACGACTTGTCCAAGACCTTACAGGCAGAAAGTGGAGTCTGACTCCAAAGCAGGTCATTTTAACTATTGCACTTACAAATTATGGTCCAAAAGATCAATCTGATGAAGTCCTTTTTTTTTTTTTTAAGAGAGAGGGACAGTGAAAGAGAGAGAGAAAAAGAGAACCAATTTTATTTAGTTTATCATGTGGCCCTCATTGCTCCAACACTTCGTTGTGTACATGGTGCTGGGGTTTGAACCTATGTCTTCACACATGCCAGGCAAGCACTGTAACTGCTGAGCCACCCGCTCCAGCCCAATCCAGTGTAGTCTTATGAATAGTGTTTGAGAGTCCCAGTTTCCCCAGGCCATGTGGGGTTTTGATTGGTCCAAAATTTAAAGAAAATGCTTTTCATTTTTCCATTTGCCATGAAGACCAATGCAAAGAGCCCAGCACCCCAAAGCATCACAGAATGCGAGGGCAACTCAGGGAGACCTTGCCAGTGATGCAGGGCTCAGGGGAAAGCTGACTCCACCACACCATGCCATCCCCCCGACTGCCTACCCACCTGCCTCTCTGCAGCAAGCGCCCTCTCTGAGTCCTCCAGGAACAGATTCCCAAACTTCCATTATTACACTATAAATGTCCAACCTCTCTGTCCAGTATTCTACCTCCAATCTCCTTTATCAGCCAGCTGCGAGGAGCAAGGACGAAACAAATTTGAAGTACAGCATCTCTCCACCAGCTAGGCAATTAATTCAAGTAAATCTTTAGACAATGCTTGATGTGTCAAAGGGATATTATTACCAACAACCTCAAAAGGTCCTTTTGCTTTATTATCTAAAACATTATAAACGATCCCAATGTCAAGCTGATTAAGAAGTCTTTCTGCATCATACCACCAGCCCAAACTTCCAAGGCCTCACCAAAGCAGCCACCATGCCATTAGCTTCAAAGACAAGAAAGCTGCAGCCCCTGGGAAGAGTCCTCCACAAACAGCAGAGCACCAGCTCACAACACACTCAACGGTAACCATACTTCAAGATACCCCTGCGTCGCGGTTGCTGTGGCAACAAAAATAATGTCATTGATGCAGCCGGCTCACTTCTTATCAGAAACACAGCAAACTACACCAGAAAAACTAGGTTGGGAGAACTGGATAAGAGAAAGGAAGAGGATACCTTCAAATGAAAAGGAACCCCTCGGATGTTAACAGAGGGGAAAAAGCACAGTCTCGAACCCCGGAGATCCCGGTTCCACCGGGGACTTCGTAACTGGCAAATTGCTTAACATTTCTGAATGCTGGTAGTCCAGGAGCAGAATTAGGGTTAGTCCTGCTTCCTGGGTGGTAGTAAAGCTGAGTGTGAAGCTAGGTAGGGTCCCAGGCAGCTGTCCACATAATGATGACCATGGTGGGGCTCACCAGCTAGTGTCCAGAGCATTTCACATAGAACTGAGAATCTATCATGTGTCCCTACAATTTCTCTTTTTCTATATTTTTTAATGAGGACGATGATAGAAGAGATCAGGATTTCCATAAACTACGAGAAATAGCATAATAGAAACCTATGTGCCAACCAATCATATTTTATAGTCATATTTTTGCTATCCTCAGATTTAATTTTTAGAAATAATAATTACAGGTAAAACTGGAGCCCTTGTATGTACCTACTCTAGCTCATTCTCCTCCTGCCATGATCTTCCATTTAGTTTCTATTTACTGCATATGTAGGTAGCTCTAAATAGCAGGATTTTTTAAATAATTGAAGCGTCTATAAATAGTACCATGATACATTTATTTCTGCAACTTATTTCTTCCACATACCTCTTTCATAATATAAACAGCATTTTATAGACTATATACTATTCCATTCTATTGATATACTACAAATTATCTATGCATTCTACTCCTGGTGACTATTTATGTTGCTTCCAAATTTGTATTAGTATAAACAATGCTACAAAGAATGTCCTGTATACACCTCTGTGCAAAGGTACCAGGGTGTCTGCAGGGCAGCAGCTCTTGAAGTATGGCCTGAGGACCTCCGGGGCACTCCCAGGACCCTTTAAGGGACAGCAGAATCAAAAACATTTTTATATAAAAGCACTAAAAAGTGATTTGCTTTTTCAGTGTGGAAACATTTGCACTGCCGAAGTAAAAGCAATGGTGGGTAAAACTTCAAGGCCTCCCCACAAATAAAGGCAGAGGCACCAACTGTACTAGTGATCACATTCATCGCTGTGCACTAAGAGAAAACACGCTCTTGCCAGTTTTACTTAAGAGTTCCTTGACTGGGCTGGAGCGGTGGCTCAGCGGTTTGGGCGCTTGCCTGGCAAGCATGAGGACCCGGGTTCAAACCCCAGCACCACGTACACAACTGAGTGTTGGAGCAACTTAGGCCATGTGAAAAACTCAATAAAGTTGTCTCTCTCTTTCTCTGTCTCTCTCACTGTCCCTCTTTATAAAAAAAAAGTTCCTTGATTAAGCAGTATACGCAACTGACTTTAGTAATCTGGATCCTCTTTAATATTCTGCATGATGCAGCAGAAGTACACACGGAGCACTTTTGCTGCAAACTGAAGCGCAACGGTTGTCCTGAAGGAAAGCAGTTGCATGCTTGTCTGAGTTGCAAGCTAAACTAGCCACTATTTTCATGGAATTCCATTTTTAAAAAGAGAGGGACAGTGAGAGAGAGAGATTCAATTTTATTTAGTTTTTCATGCGGCTTTCATTGCTCCAACACTTCGTTGTGTACGTGGTGCTGGAGTTCAAACATGTGTCCTCACGCATGCCAGGCAAGCACCGTAACCACTGGGCAACCGCTCCAGCCCTAGAATTCTATTTTTTTTAAATAATAACTGACAAACTAATGATGGTTATTTATGAACTTGGGGATTCAGTGATGCTTCTGCTTCTGGCCGAGATAGATTAACAGGAACGTGCTCTCCTGCTCAGAACAACTAAGACACTGGGCAACATGTACAACCTCAGTCCTCTATACTTTGGACATCAGACAATGAAGCCCAGAGATCCCGAGAGATGGAGAGACACAGGTGTCTGTACTCGCAATGGAAAGTTTCCAGGCCGTGGCGTGGTAAGATGGGAACACACCTAGCAAGCTCCGTGAGTGCAGAAGAAGGAACTGGGAATCCAAGGAGATCAAAGGAACTCTCACAGGGCAGAATACTGGAGAAGATACTCAGAGAACTCTGGATCTGAGCAAAGGGTCCCCTGTAAGTATTCCAATAAAAGTAGATCAGCACATATGAGGAATTTATCTGAGGCCATGCAGCGAACCACCAAACAGAAGTAAAGACAACAATCACTGTCACAGGTTGGGACCTGGAATATGCCTATCCCATCAACAAGAGCGAAAAACTTTAAAACATACCGGCACAGGGTAGAGTTCTCCGTGAATTTCACCTCAGCAGTAAAGAAAAATTAGCCCTGCACTCAATGCTGCTGTGCACCTATGCAATAGAAAAGCAAAGGTGAACGCTTTGAACGGATTCCAAATGATGCTGCCGTGTTCCACAACAAATCTCGAGCACACTTACAGAAATAAAAATGCATGCAGCCCCCAACACGGGAAACTCACAATGTCTGGGATCAAATAGAAGATTTCCAGCTTTGCAAAGAAGCAAAATGTGACTCATAATGAGAAGGAAAATCAATCACATTCAAACCAGAAATGATATAATTAATAGATAAGAAAAGTGAACATTTGGAAAAGACGAAAATATTGAAAAGACTCGAGTAAAATTTCTAGAGATGAAAAGTGCAATCGAAATTTAAGATATAATCTAAGACTTAAGAAAATACACTGAGGGAATTAACACAAAAGTAGATGTCACAAAAGAAAATGGTAGTGAATTTCAAGATAGTAATAGAAACCATCCAAAATGAAACAGAGAGAAGGAAGGAAAATACGAACAGAGCTTCAATGACAACTTCAAACAATCTAATGGATGCATAAAGTTCCCAATGGAGGGATGGGGACAGAAAAAAAGAAGAAGCTCGAACAAATAATGACCAATTTTTTTCCAAATTTTTTTAAGAGAAAGAGTGAGGAGGGGGATCAATTTTATTTATTTTTTCATCTGGCCTTTATTTCTCTTGACACTTAGTTATGCACGAGGTGCTGGGGTTTGAACCTGGGACCTCATGCAGGCCGGGCAAGCACTCCAACCACTGAACTACCCACTGCTCTAGCCCCTCCAAATTTGATTTTAAAAAAAAAACTATAAATCTCCAAGAAGCTCAATGATCTCCAAGCAAAAGAAAAATAAGAAAACTAAGGCTCACCATGAACAACTTGCAAAGAGAAAATTCTAAAAGAACCACAGAACAAAGGACACAACGTGTACAGAGAAACAAAGATACATACAGCTGCGGATTCCTCATCAGCAATGATGCAAGCAAACCAGACGACACAGACACACTTCCTCTAAAGTCCTGAAAGAAAAACCCGTAAATCTGGGACTCAGTTCCCATTGGAAATATCTTTCAGAAATAAAGATGAAATTGAGGATTTTTCAGATACAGAAGCTGAAAGAAAAATGACCCACAGATAGGTACTACATGAAATGTGAATGGAAGACATTCAGGCAGAAGGATCATGACACCAGATAGAATCCGATCCACACAAGCAAACGTAGAGAACTGCAGATGGCAGCGGGGTGTGCACATAACAACTGTGTATTATTTAAATCTCCTCAAAAGACAGCTACTTAAAGAAAAATCAATAACAATCTATAGTGGGGTTTAAAATACATCTAAAAATAAATTATATGAAGAAAAGAGAAAAATGTTGGGGAGAGAAAAATAGAAATAGAAATTCTTAAACTATATATGTAGTACCATGATGATATTCCCTGACAGTGTGCTGGGATAGGTTAAAGGTGTAAACTGAGAACTCTAAAATAGTGACTACCACAAAGAGCAATAGCTAGTAAGCCAACAAAGGACATAACAGAATCATTAAAAACTCTCAATCCAAAAGGAGGCAGAAAAAGAGAAAAGGGGGAAAAACAACAAACAGAAAAAGCAGAGAACAAATAGAAACCATAAATCACCACATTAAAAGTAAATGTTCTAAATGTTTCAAATAAAAGGCAGAGATTATGAAACTGGATTTAAAAGCAAGACCCAACTGTATGCAGAAGCCTACGTGTACTACAAAGACAAAAATATATTAAAACTAAAAGGATGGAAGAAGACATTATCCCCATGCCGATGTTAATAAAAAGAAATCAGAAGTGGGTACATTTGTACTCCACAAAGTAGATTTCAGGACAAAAAAAAAAAAATACCAGGGTAATGAGGATAATTTCATGATAAAGGAGGCAATTGACCAGCGGGGACATAAGAGTCTTAAATATTTATGAACCAAACAAGAAAGCTTCAACATATATGAAGCAAAAACTAATATAAAAAGAAATAGACAAATTTATGATTATAGTTAGACATCTCCACGTCCTTCCCTTAATAACTGACAAACAAGTAGACATAAAACAGGACTTGAATGACACTGTCAACCAACTTGATCTCGTTGACATTTATAGCACATTCCAACTAAAAACGGCAAAATTATATTCTTTTCAAGTGCATACTGAATGTTCCCCAACACAGATCACATCCTAAGCCATAAAAATATCTTGATAAATTTAAAAGAACTAAAATTATTTGTCATGTATATTCTCTGATCTCAGTGGAAGTAAATAAAACCATTTATTTGATGGTTTTTCAAAAATGAGAATAATGAGATTATCATTTCAATTGACTGTATTTGTTGACAATGATAAAATTTGTATTTTTAAGTAACAACTGGAATGTGAGAAAATTTTCCTCACCACTGTGAACTTGGCATCTTGAAAAACTTAAAAGACTTTTCTGAGGATTTCAGTAACAATATTAACAAGGATAATGGGGGGAAGTTATTATATAATGAAATGTGTCAAATTTGGAAGTTTTTGCATAACTCAGTGAACCAATATTTTAAAATGGCAAATGTGATTTTATGAACCCATGCTAGATAAAAGATCTTTCCAAAGACCCATATTTAAAAATGATCCAGAGGCTGGAGTGGTGGCTCAGTGGTTACAGCACTTGCCTGGCATGCACAAGGACCTGGGTTCAAACCCAGCACTACATAAAACAATGAAGTGTCAGAGAAACAAAGACCAGATGAAAAAAAATAAAGTTGATTCTCTCTTCTCTCTCTCTCTCTCTCTCTCTCTCTCACTTTCTCCTGCTTTCTTAAAAAAAAAATCCAGAATAAAAAAGGTCAATGGATTTTATTGTAACAGGATACAAAAAATTATTTTGTATTGTGCAAACATCACAGAGTGAACCCACACAAACTAAGAAGGCTGCAGTGTTACTCGGAGAAATATCTGTGGAACCACAGTCACACGTGCAGTCTCTTTTGACTCAAATGTTATTATGTGGCATGTGACTGTGGTTTCGGATTTCATGCTGCAACTAACCGCTAAGAACGTATTGTGATGGAGTTCTACTCCGCTATTAGAGAGAAATATACCATCGTATTTGCAGCCAAATGGATGGAGATGGAAAAAATTATGCTGAGTGAAATATCCCAAACTCAGAGACTTAAGGACCGAATGTTTTCTCTCATATGTGGAAGCTAGAATAAAATCTAAGACAGATTGAAAGTTAGCTAAACTCAAAAATAAACTCAACAGGGGCTGGAGCAGTGGCTTAGTGGTCACTGCACTTGCCTGGCATGCGCAAGTACGCGAGTTCAAACCCCAGCACCACGTACACAACGAAGTGTTGGAACAACGAAAGTCACAAGAAAAACTAAATAAAATTGATTCTCTGTCTCTCTCTCTTCTCTCTCTGTCTCATGGTCCCTCTTTCTTAAAAAATAAAATAAAAAAAAAAATAAATAAACTCAACATAGGTGAATTTTCACATAAGCAGGAGGAACCATAACTAGGAAGCTGGGGAGAGAAGGGAGGGAAGGGGGTTATCAATGCATCTGGAGGGAGGGATTAAAGGGATTATCAATGCAGCTGGGGACCCTCTATTCCCATGAGAAGCCCAACTATACACAGGTGGGAAGAGAGGATCAGAAAATTCAAAATTAATACACATGTATATGCTTATTTCTGTCTATAACATGGGGGTGAAGCAGAGCAGACATGGGAGCAGTGAGTGGTGAAAGCGGGGAGATCCTGGACTAGGAACGGCCTTAATTTACTTAGTCAATATCCACTGATGCATGAATGTGTAACAACAGTTGACTCCAATTTGTAAGATTATGTCAAACGAACAAAAAAATAAATTAAAAAAGAAAGTATGTTATGATTTGGATCTTAAATGTCCCCCAAAGCATGTGCTGAAGGCCTGTTCACCAGCCTGTGGCACCATTGAGAGGTGGTAGGACCCTTAGGAGGTTAGTGGGACCTAGTGAAAAGAGGTTAGGTCACTTGTGGTGTGACTTGAAGGGAATACTGGGACCCATCCCCTCCCCTCTTTCTCTCTTTGCTTCGCTATCACCCTGCGGTCAACAGATTTCGTGTTGATGATCTGCCTCACCACAGGTCCCATGGACTGAAACCATAAGGCAAAAATAAATCTTTCCTTCTTTAAGTTGATTTTCTCAGGGGCTTTGTCAAAGCAATGGAAAGCTGGCTACCACGGCACCACCTGTTGGGTTTTGTATCATCTTGAAGAACATTTGCATTCTCTGAAATGGCTAGTAAAGTGCTACATTTCTATTTACACACCTACGCAAAGCTAAATTTCTCCTCGTCCTTGCCTCGACCCCTTCTGTGGTACTGGGGTTTGAATCCAGGGACACCCTACTACTGTGCCACATCCCCAGCTCTTATTTTTTATTTTGAGACAGGGTCTCACCAAGTTGCCCCAGGTTAGCCTCCACCTTGTGATTCTCCTGCCTCAGCCTCTTCAGAAGCTTTAACATATCACTTTAACATAGCAAAGCAGATTGAAGATGGAAGCAGATATGAGAATCCATTTGTCTTTCATTAAGCCAAACATTAAAAAAATTTGCAGAAATATAAAATGATATTACCCTTCTCGGTAAATTCCATTTTGTTTTTGAAAACAGTTACTTTTCATTCATCAGTATGCTATTTATGTTAACATGAAATGAGTTGATTATTGATATTTTAATGAATTAATGCATATGTTACTAATTTCTCGGTTTTAATGTCTAATACAGTATATACTGTAGCTCTACCTCATACAGATCATCTTCGGGGTCCTTGAGAGTGTTAGGAGATCCGGAGACCAAGAAGTTCACGAGCCATTGCTCCGAGAAGCCCGACTGCGCAGTCATGGTCCGTGCAGAGGAGGAGGTTGCTTTCTCCTCTTCTTTTCTTATGAAAATACAGGCGAGCCTTTCCTGGGGCCTCGCTTAGGGGAGATGCGGCTCTGACAAGAAAGTGTCAGGCTGGGTCCAAGAGGCATCTCTTGACATTTGCAAAGTCATCCAGAGCTTCCAAGCTGACCAGCAGCCTGTTCAAAGCAGATGACTAATAGAGTCCTCGATTTTATAGTAACAATAATGATTCCCATGCCGATAAAAGCTCCCGTGGATTATGGTACAGGCATTGTACTCAGCTGAAGTCCTCGCTATCCTCCAACAATACTGGAGAACGAATGTTATTCACAGGGCGGATAAAGAAGTGGAGACTCGCAGAGGTGAAATCAGTTGCGCTGGAGGGTGGGAAACCGGGATTTGAATCCAAATCTGTCGTATTCTGGGCCAGCAGCACCTCCTGCTTTCAAACTTCCCTGATGCTAGGCCGTGGCACTCTGTCTTATCACCCCGCCCTGATTTCCTTCTAGTTCCTTGCCAGACAACACGTCACGTGGCTTCTGTGCTTTGTGTCCCCCGAGCACGTGCGCACCATGACATGAGATGTCGGCCTCTCCCGCCCACCCGGGCCTGTCGCCGTCTCCACATCATAGCACTCAACGCGCTGAGCGTCGACTAGCAACCCGATGCAGAACAGCAATGTCTTCCCTTGCTTTCAACAAAGCAGGCTCTGAAGGGCGTAGCTTCTGTGGGCCACATGTAATTCACCCCATCTCTCGGAAGGAGAAATGCAGCTCCAGATGGTTGCTTACCCCAAGTCCTGCAGCATGGGGAGAACTGAACAGGGAGAAGCTCCCCTGTTCAGTTCAGAGTCTTGTCCCCAAATCTCAGGACAAACTTTTATTTAGTTGGCAGGGTCAGGGGAGTGGGTGCTCCCCAGACCTCGCAGGTGTGGGGAAGGATTCAGAGCTAGGCACTTAGTCTTTCATCTCTTTTTGGTTGTTTACAGTTATTTAAAATCCCAACTTCAGAGTATTTTGAAGGCCAGGTCAGAAAGAACAGGAGAGCATGGCTCCCTCTGAGCGTCTTGAGCAGTTCCCAGGAGGAAAAAGGTGAGGAAAAACCCTCAAAGCAGGGCTGTGGGGACACAAAGTGACTCAACAATGCCCGAGTGCCTCTCCGAGCGTGGCAGGCACACAGACTTGGACAAGGGCCTCAGGGAGTCCAGAGCTATATATGGGGGCCGCAAGTTAGGGAAATGTCAGGAGAAAGTATATCTTGAAAGGGCGGAGATTTGTGGACAGCAAGAGGGGAGACGCAGGAAACCACCCTGCAGTTGCAGAGGGCAGCCAGGGACCTGACTAGAAAAGAGGCCTGCTCTGGGACCGTGTCCTAAGTTGAAGGAGCAAGAGGCTGCGTGTGTAGCCTGATTCCTGGCTGTAGGTCCACTTTGACCACCCGACCTATCACCCAGACACTGGCTGGCACTAGTATCTGGCTCTACAAGTAAGACAACGCGATGTCTGACAGCTCTTGCACTGTTTGCTGGTCCACCTTAAGCACTCTTTCTCCTGAGCTTAGTTTCTGCCATAAACTTGGACCCAGAAAATTGTCAGGAAGAAATATACTGGAGAGTGTCTCTGGTTGGCAGGAAATGCACATCAAGGCATTGCCACTGAAATGAGTGAATGGAAAGTCTAAGGATCCCTGTATTCATGCCCAACCTTCCTGCTATCTCAGACAGAAGGCTGCGTCCCACAGTGAAGGCCTGCTAGACTCTCCCTCCGCACTCGTCAGACTCAATTGACCCCACGCTCCTCAGCCGCACGCCAGGGGGCTTCTGCCAGCGCTCCCTCTGCCCACAGCAAGGGCACCCCAGCCGTGCCTCCGTCTTCTGAAACCTGGCCCAGAGTCCTAGAGATCAGGCTCAAATACCGCCAGCCAGGGAGTCACCATCCCCACCACCAAGCACAGCGAGCCACCTAGTCTCCTTGAGAATTAAAGACCAGACAAGAGATGGCACCTAGCACACTCATGGGAATACACAGCTCATGCCTGCTTTTCCCTCCTGGGACCGGCAGCGCCCTGGAGTCGCGCTCCAGCCTGTGGCCTTCACTGCGGACGTCTGAATGCCACACGTGCTTTGCCCCTGCCGTGTAGCGTGGATATTCACTCTGCAGCCACTGAGTGCTGTGTGTGGATCCAAACACAGGAAGAGGTCTCCCCACACCCCTCGTCCCTCAGGGATGTCATGGCGTTGCCCCTTCGTCAGCTGCCTCCCACCCTCATGTCTAGCCAGCAGAGGACTGGAAAACTCCTAAAACACAAACTCCAACCATGGCAAAGGCACCCACCCCAGCCCCCGCTGCACCTCTCAAGGACACAAGCTTTGAGAAGGAACACTAGAGTGGCCAGCACAGGTCTGCGCAGCCACCGACCCCCAGCCCTGGTTTCCGATCATTAGAAGCCACCCGTGAACATCTCCAAAGTCTTTGGAAACAAATTGTATGGTTTGAGCTTATTTCCAAATCCTGGGGAGGGGAGCACAGGGAGTAGGAGACCTCGACCTGCTCTCCAAGGTCACCTCACTGGATCCACCCACCTGCCCACCCAAAGGGAAATAAAAGACCATCAGAGTCATGTCCAGGAATCCAGCAGGGCCTACGTGATGACCCACAAGCTTGCGCCCGGCCAGACTCGCCTCTTGCATCCTCGTGCTTTGGACCTTTGCCAACAACATCCCTCCAAGGTCCCCTGCTGCAGTGGCACGTCTCACTCTGGTCCCCTTCTCACCTGCTCTTGATCAAATCTTTATTATGTTTAGATGTAGCTCAGACTTCACCTCTCAGGAAGCCTTCCCAAGCTGCGATCCCTCTCCTCCTGTTCCCTTCCCCTAAACAGGCAAGACCAAGTCTTCCATGCACTGGTCACATTTCTACCTTTCACTAATAGGGGCCCCGGAAGCTGTCGGTTTGGGTCATCCCCACCCCACCACGTCTCCAGGAGCACCTCAAGGGCAGAGTCAATGTCTCCCCAGCACCTAGCTTAATCATGCTCTCAAATTCCTATTGAAATGGCTACACCCACCTCCCTAAGCACATCAACCCTGGTCAAGCCAGCAAGGCTGACGAGATGACCTCCTGGGACAGGTGGCCTCCTTGCAACCCTGAATCCTGTGGCTCTCTCCAAAGCCCTGCAGCCTTTTTATTTAAAAGACCCCAGCTATGTGCCCATGCACCAGGAAACTGACCACCCTCCTCCCTGAGGTATAGCTTCATGGCCAGCCCCCCCCCACCCCGGCTGCCAGAGCCAGCTCGCAGGTCCTGCGGCACTGAGTCCCACAGGGAAAAAATCATTGCATTCAGATCAGCTACGCAGCAATAGGTCAGGCTTCCAGAAGCCTCCCCCAAACGCTGATTAATGGGCAGGAGCAGCCCTTGCGCATCTCATTACGCACATAGCTGCAATGAAACCATCTTTGCTTTACAGTTTTGTGCAGGACATAAAAGTTGGAAATATCCCAGCCTTCAGAGGGAACAGGCTATGAATATTGAAGCAGCCCCGGGTTATTAATCCAGTACCATTAGTCTTAGGGAGTCACCCCAGCACTGACCCCCTGGAAGGAAATTCCTCTTGCTGTCCATTTCTCATTTCAAATTATCCATAGAGTCCCCATACCTAGCACCTGTGAATTATTTGATATTTTGGAGGGGAAAATAAACAATATAAAAAATCAGCAGAACTTAGGGGATCTATAAATTCTTACCAAGTTATTTTCAGAGTGAGGAAGGCTGATTCATATGGCACTTTGCTTCCCAAGACTAATTTAGTTTGCTTTTTCCCTGTATTAATAGGAGGTAAGCACCCCGGGAAGATCACATTTTTGTTCTTGGCAGCACCTGTCAAGGGGATCCCAGGCCCACAGCCCATGTTTGAAGGTTTATCCCGGGAAGGTCTTCACCGAGCACACGCAGCACTAGTGCCTCAGAAATGCTGGGGACAGACTCACAGGGGTGCAGCACCAGTACAGGCTGACGGGAGAACCAAATATCCTCTCCACCCTACTCTTTTTTCTTTTTTAAGAGAGAAGGACAGAGAGAGAAGAACAGAGAGTCGATTTTCATTGAGTTTTTCACATGGCTTTTGCTGCTCTGACACTTAGTTGTGTACGTGGGTGCTGGGGTTTGAACCCGTGTACTCGCGCTTGCTGGGCAAGCACCATAACCGCTGAGCCACCGCTCCAGCACACCCCCCCTTTTTTTCCTTAGAGAGAGAGAAAGAGGGAGAGAGAGAGAATCAATTTTATTTAGTTTTTCATCTGATTTTTGTTGCTCCAACACGTTGCTGTGTATGTGGGGCCGGAGTTTGAACCCAGGTCCTTGTGCATGCCACATAAGTGTGATACCTCTGAGCCACCACTCCAGCCCTCGACCCTACTCTTCTCCTTAGGAACACATACTACACAGAGAAGGCAGCCTCTGTCTTGCCTTTTCCCCATTTTATATTCACCCACAGGAGCACAGCCTTGTGGTCAGTGTTCTCTGCTGCCCTTTAAGATCCCCGTGCCCCAGATGTGCCAGTGTCCCCGTGCTGTGTCCTCACATGAGGATCCCTCTTGGGACCCTGCTCTTCTCAGTAGGAAGTCTGGAGCCCATCCTCAGTCCTCCCGCCCTGCCAGGTGCGCCCCTCTTGTTCTCTCTCCCCTCCCTCGGGGACCCCATTGGCCATATATTGGTCCTTCACGTCCGTCACCTTCACTCCGCTTCCATGCCCTCAGCGCTGTGTGCTGGGCCTTAGCTTGCTCTTCTTCTTTTGTTCACCCCATCTGAGATTTGGGGGATGGGGTTGTTTGATTTTAGTTTCAAATATACTTTTATTTCTAGAATAACCAATTGACTCTTTTTTTAGTAGACTGCTTGCCCTCATCAGTTCCTATTCCAGCCTTCCGGAGCATCTCCTGTGGTAGTGGATTTTCTTCTGTGGTTTATACCTTGTGTCTAAGAGCTCTCGTACATTGACGCTCCTCCAGCTTTTTCCCCACAAGGCTCTTACGTGTGCCTTGTGCCTTGGAACGGATCCCCCAAACAGGGCAGTTTTACTCTTATATCTGAGTAAGTTATGAGGCCCTGTTAAGTCCTGGACCAGCTTTTCCTAGGTCTTCAGCTTCTGCCCACATGGACAGTGCAGGATCTGGGTTTGGTGGCCCTTTCTTGCAGGAAATTCCTGAGAGCAGCCGTGTCGCTGAGCCATGGGAAGAGCTTGTCTAGTTTTTATTGACAGACAGGACAGTTCCTTCTTTCTCCCAGTTGGATGCACAAAAACTAGTTCCAGCTGCCCAGGCGCTGTGGAGACCCCTCGCCCCAGTTTCCGTGGAAATTCCAGCTGAGCCACTCCACCGCATCTCTGGTTTTCATCTTTGCTTCTGGGACCTGGAGACCCCGTCTCACCTTGGAACCCCCCTGTGCTTCTGCAGCCATTCCAATGCTCTGACTTTCCCCAGGTTAGGGTGCGAACCAGTGCCCACGCGTGCACAGCTGGTGCTGGACTGGAAGGCCTCCTACGGCCCCCAGGCCTGTCAAGGGGCTGCTGCTCTTGCCTCAATCTGCTGAGAGCACAGCAAACCGTGCTCACAGCTACCCCTCCTTCAACCACTTTGGCACCTGACCAAAAGATCCCACTCTGTCAGACAGAAGACAACAGGACGTGCAAGGCGGGCGCGGCTCCTGGGGCGACCTTCCACCTCTGGACATCAGAGCTTGCCAAGCAATTTTGTCTGAATATTCCAGAACCTTGGAAACCAACACATGCTGGACACAGTTTTTCTAAGGGAGGCTGCTTTATGTCACCCTGGACTAATTGGGAAGCAAAACCAAGACAAAACCCACTTGTGGCACTCCCTCAGGGCACAGTCAGCCCACTCAGTACTGCCCACCCAACATGCACACCAGGGCCACTGCACATTCTTCCCTCCACGGTCAGACAAGGTCTTGAGGAGAGGGACGATAGGCGGCCCTCCTCAGCACCTCAGCACGCAGCTGGGGCTGTGGGAGAGGCAGAGTGGGGCAAAGGGGCGACCGCCCAGCCCACTGCCGGAGAGCAATGGCCTCGTCCCCTCATGCTCAAGCCAACTGGCCAGGGAGGGAGCGAGCAACTCCCAGCACACACTGCCAGCTGCACCAATGGCTCTTCTGTCCCATGTCACAATCGGTGCTGAATGAAAGACATCTGCAGAGCTGGCGTGAAGCAGAACTTCACAGCTGACTGGCTGTGACTCATTGTTTCCCGCACCGCGTCTGTGGGGACAATCACAGGGACTAATGCACAGGTGAGAGGTGCCGGTGACCTGTTCGCTCAATGGCAGTAGCTGCCAATGACACCGCTCTGAAAGTGACCAAACCCCAGCATTAAATGAGCCCTTGCTGGGTCTCAGCCTGCCTCTGGCTCACAGGGAAGCCGGAGACGGGCTTTCCGAAAGCTAAATGTTCTAGCCTGTGTTCTCCGGCTTGCCGGGCCTCTTCGCTGAGGTGGAACTGACCCCCACAGCCCCACACCTAAAGGTTCCGTGGCTAAACTCAGATGGACGGTTGTCCCCTTATCTGCAGAGGACACAGTGCAGCGCCTTCAGTGGATGCCTGAAAGCACAGATGGACCAAACCCCATGAACACTGAGCTTTGCCTGCGTACACCTAAGACAAGGTTTAATTTATAAAAATCAGTAAGACATTCACAGCGACCAACGATAAAAATAGAACAATTACAGCAATATGTTGTAGTAAAAGCTAAGCTAGCGTCTTCTCTGTCCCTCTCTGTCTCACGATGCCTGATGGCCCTGGAGCCCCCTGCCTATGACAACCTGAGATGAAGGGAGGTCTGTGACATAGTGGGCCACCGCTGACCTGGTGGAACCTACACATTTCAGACGTCTGCTGACCTCAGGGAACGGAGCGCAGAGAAGGAGCTGCGGGATGCACCCGTGGGGCCATCGCCACAGCCAGGCAGGTCTCCCTCGCCCCTGGTCCCCCCGCACACGGCCCCGTGTGTGCTTTCTATTACAGTAAAACATCAAATAGGAAAGAGAGGGAGCGGGGAGAGGAGTGAACAGGGAAAGCGGGAGGCACATGTTTGGTGGTCCTGGTGCCACCCAGAGGCAGAGGAAACAGAGAGGGTCCAGGAGGGAACAGAGACAGAGAAGCACTGTGTCACCGAGGGCCCAAAGCAGCAGAACCCAAGCAGGTGCCAGCACAGCCCAAAGCCATGGCACAATGCATCAAGGCTACGTTCAGAAACACCCAAGGGCCTGCCTGCTTCTCTGACACCTGTGCCAACCTGTCCTCTGGGAGAGAACTCAGACTTGTGTTTCAAGTGGAGCAACCAGGCCCCAGGGCCAGGCCTCATCACAGCCTTAATCGCCATCCAGAGGAGGTGATCTCACAGCCCA
>PVKS010006312.1:55070-79397 GCA_004027875.1 Aplodontia rufa
TGGGGCTGAGCCCATGTGGACCTCTGGGACCTTGGCACTTCGGTGGGAGGGACTCCCTTGGGGTAGAAGGCAAAGGGCTCCTGGTTCCTTTGTCCCTGCTTTCCGCCTGGATGCTTGCGCTAGGGCAGAACAGATTCTGGCTGTGGTTTTGCCACCTGCCTGCCAGTTTCTTGCACTCCGGTGCCCACCGCGTTTCCAAGGGAGGTTTTCCCCCTCTGGGAAACTGAGACAGTACATAGGCCGCTGTCCTGGTTCTTCTAAGAGGGTAACAGTAGCATCTACTGCTGACCACAATGTCATTCAGGCTTTGTCACTTCTGCCCTAGGCCACCACGAGCAACCCAGCTGCGTGTCCCCTCAGAGGGCATCTGCTGAATTCACACATCCGGACCCCAGCATCCCCCTTCATCTTGCCAGCCACCAGGCATGCAGCTATGCCGAGGGAGCTGTTTCTGAACGTCCCCAACACACGTCACAGGCCTGAAGAGGTGAACGATCCAGGCTGGAAGCTCGGGGACCCCCTAGAGCTGCCCAAGCCAGCTCCTCAGCAGGGCCCCCAGTTCAGGACTGAGCTGAAGCTCCAAGAAATGGCAGCAGAGGTTCCAAAGTGGGGACCTGGTCGCAACCACTGGAATGCACACAGGCGTCCATTCTGCCCACCCCGGTGCCCACCGTGGTCCTCCAGCAAGAGGGGGAGCTGACGCCTGGGCCAGGCGGGCATCTGTGGTCTTCTCCGGCGCCAGAGAGGCCTTCTCTAATATGATTTGCTGTCCTCTGTGCCCTCCTGCCAGAGTCCCCACAGCTCCCGGCTGCTGAGCAGAGATAATAGAACCAGGGCACCGGGTCAAGCCCGGAGCCAGGCTTCTCTAGGCTGGAGGCTTTAATGGCTGCAAGGGAGACAAGGGACTTTAAAACCCAGAAATGACTCCAACAATGGTTCTGACCCCAACAACGGGAAGCACAGCTTCCCTGGCGTGAATGGGCTCTGTGGTGACCGAGGAGCAGAGGTGCTTTCTGATATCGAGAAGCTGCTGCTCGCCCTTGGAAAGAAAGGAAACCAGCGCTCCTTCCTGCTGGTCAAGGTTAATCGGCAAGGAGTGGGGATAAGAGGCTGGAGCAGTGGCCTGGCACGTGTGAGCACCCAGGTTTGAACCCCAGCACCATGCACGCAACAGTGTCAGAGCAATGAAAGCCACACAAAAAAACTAAATAAAATTGATTCTCTCTCTCACTGTCCCTCTGTAAAAAAAAAAAAAAAGGAAAAAGACAGGAAGAGAGGGAGGGAGGGAGGGAAAGGAGAAAGGATAGGAGCTTGCAAGATTACCGCAGACTCCCCAGAGGGGAAGAGGGGATCCCCTACATGCTCTTCCTGTGATAAAGGTGACAGCAAGATGGTTTCCCCCTCAGGGGAAGCCCTGTGGGGACCAAAACCTATAACACCCGAAGTGAAAGGCACGGTGCGCGACTACAGATCCAACCCTTCCCTGCCTCCGCCACACCTCCCTTAGTAAGCCCATCTGAGACCAGGAAAACGCTCACTCAGCAGTCACTTTCCGACCCAAGGTCCTGACCCCCAACCCAACCACCACCCAAGTGACCTGGACAAGTCCCTTGCCCCCTCCAAGCCTGAGAGGGCCACACGCCCCAGCAGTCTGTGAGACTTTGGAACCCCACTGAGGGAGGATAAGGCCAGAGCCTTCCATGGAGGTGCCTCCATCAACTGGGCTCCTGAGGACACTGACGCAGAGCAGCAAGACTGCCACTCCCAGGAAGGACCTGGCTGCCTGATCCCACAGCAAATGCTCCTGGGACTCCGCCGCCAGCCCCTGATCCCCGCTTCCCTGAGGACGCACTGCATGGACCAGGTACAGAACCAGCCACCTGGTCCAGCCACCTGGACCCAGGCTTGGGACACACGGTCATGCAGCCCTCTCAGGCTCTTCTGGAGAACACCAGCCTGAACCAATGATCCCAGAAAAGGAGGCGGGAGAAAAAGGAACCGTGCGTAAGAAAGAGTCATGGTCACAGTGACAAAGCCTGAACTTGTCCTCTGCCCTCTTCATGTCAAGAATAAACACAGAGACATGGGGTGGGGCTGGCATTTCCTACAAACACTAGCACTCAGCATTCATATCTTCCACAAGTACTAGAATCTCGAGGCTGAGACGGACACACAGTAGGCAGCGAATGCTTGCTGAGGGAGCACTGTGTTCACACACAGGGAACTTACCTCTTACAACACAGGAAAACCAGCTAAGTAGAAGATCGTGTCCACTTACGTCTGTATGAGTGAGTTGAGATCAATCACAAAATCATCCTGCTTTAGAGTCTGAAGAGACCATAGACACCACGTGAAAGGTTCAACACCTAACAGATATGGACAAATAAAGACCAGAGATGGGAAGCAACTTAAGCAAGGTCACACAGCTGGGACCAGCAAGGACCAAGATCACAATTCAGGCCTGTTTCTCTCTGATGCTGTACCTGGAAGCCCAAAGGAGCAAAACAACTCACAGCCAGACCTATCCAGCCCTTACAGGACGCCTTGCTGACCATGGGGCACAAGAAAGGGGTCCTCTCACATAGCCTGGGAAATGCTCATCAAATAAGAGAGAGGAAGGCGGGCAGGTGAGGAGGAAGAAAGAAATCTGTCACCGGGTGATCTTGGTCTCTGTCATTTGTCCCTCCTGCTAACAGAATGTGGAGGGAGATAATTGCTTCTAATTCAGGAAATTGAGGGTTAGTTTATTAGTGATCTTTTAGGATACAGGAAATGGCAAAGCTTGCAAAATTAATTTCACTTTCATGTCACTTGCTGCAGTTCATTCCTTCATCCTTTCGGCAGCCGAGTGCGCACAATTTGCATAGCACTTGAAAGGTTATAAAAACGAATCCGACGCTGACCCGCCTCCCTGCATCTAGCGACACAGCACACGCATGAAATACGGCAAAATTCACCAAGACAAAGAAGGTGCAGGCGCAGCGTGGGGGGACGGACTTGTACCCAGCTACCAAAGAGCCACGACCCATGCTCGTGACAGCAGGAGTCGCGAGCACCATGTGGAGGGCAGGCAGGCAGCCTCCGCAGGACTTGCTCAAAAAGACCAGACCAGGGCTGGAGCAGTGGCTCGGTGGTTACGGCGCTTGCCTGGCATGCGCGAGGACACAGGTTCAAACCCCAGCACCACATACACAACAGTGTCAGAGCAACGAAAGCCAGGTGAAAAACGAAATAAAATTGATTTTCTCTCTCACACACTGTCTCTCTCCCTTTAAAAAAAAAGGGGGGAAAAAAGAAGAAAGAAAAAGACCCGACAGGAACAGAGAAAAGACGAGGTCAGCAGGGCCAGGGTGGGCAGCATGCGGCAGCAGGTGTGACAGAGCCACTCTGCACCTTGCTTGTTCTGGGGCTTGCCTGCGTGTTGGGTTCCATACAACAGCACATCCCCCAAAGAGCCAAGCTTGCCATAGGATCACTGAACAAGGGTCAACACCCTGTGCACCCAGAGGAATCACAGTGGGGGCTGCAGCCGCAGCAGAAGGCACGGGACCAGATCCTGGGGCAGACAGGTCTGGACATGGGGGAAAATGGAATATTCCAGGCCCAGGGCAGGAGCCCAGCCAAAGCAGGGACGTGCTGCAGACATCACAGGGGACAGCAGTGAGGGAAGTGGGGACGGCGGTAAGAGCGGCAGGGGAGAGCAGCCAGCACGTCCAGTTCAATTGTCCCCTCTCAGTGCGGTCACTGCCCCATGAGCACCACCAGCTCCCCAGCACAGCAGAGGAGACTCCTTGAAGATCAGAAATCTGGAAACTTCCGAGGTGCTGGTCCATCTGGCAAGCCAGGCGCAGCTTGAAGAATGGATGCTTTCAACTCCTGGCGTCTGTTCTGGGAAGGTGTCCTATCCTGTACTTGGAATGATGGGATCAGAGACTCAGCTGGAAGAACAGTCACAGATCAGGTAGCTCAAAATGCGTGACTCGCACTCCATTTCCACGGGCCCCGCCGCTCATGAGCAGGCTGGCAGCGGCAACCCAGAGGGACCTGTGGAGATATAGCCAAGCGTCGCGTTTCTAGAAATGAGTCCAGGTCCCCACCCAGGGAGAGGGCTGGCATGTCACTTTTCTGCTGGACAACGGAAGCTCAATACCCCTACCTGGAGTTGGGCTGGGCTTTGTTCACAGAAGCCACCTGCCTTGTCACCGCCTCCTCTAACGGGCGAGCTGGCACAGGGACCAGTGGGCGCTGGGATTCCCAGGAAAAGGGAGCCGTCTGCAGCTCGCTGGCAGTTGACGGGCTGGCCAGCCCCCTCCGGCCTCCAGGCTATTTTTAGTCTCACGAACCAAACACAAACTGTGATTGGCAGCTTTTGCGGGACCCAGCCCAAGGCTCAGCTTCATTTCGGAATTCCATCTGTGCAGGCTGGAGCAGGTGATGGGCCCTGTGCTGCCTCCGGCTGGGGTTGGGAGCACGAGGGCTGGGTGTGCCTGGCCCTGGGCACCTTGAGGAACCACTGCCCGCAGCCACCGCCCAGCAGCCAGTTACCTTGGCCCCAGCCTCCAAGGTGGCACGGGCACAACTGCTCTATTTTCGGAGCTGTATTTTTAGCACAAGCATAGGAGCTGGGCCTCTCGTTCCAGGATCATGGCCTCGCCTCTGGCAGTGGCTCCACCACCAAGCCTCCTGTCCCTGACTCCGGAGGGGCTTGCAACTGCTGTTTGTCATTTGGGCTTTAAAGAAGAAGAGTCTGAAGGGTAGTGGAGGAGTGGCTCAGGCCAGATGAGGAACGGACCGTCCTGAAGGAAAGTTCTGGCAGCTCGTGGAGGCTGGAAGCCCAACCCTCGCCTCACCAGCAGAGTGAAGGGCCTGTCACCCCAGCAAGTCGGGGAGTGAGACAAGTGCCCAGAAGGCCACTCCCTGCCCCATCCCTGAGCACCTGTTACCTGCAGCCAGGGACAGAGCACCCCCGAGCACACTCTGCTCACCTGCACCCTGAGCACGCCCGGCCCAGCTTGAGGGGTCACTGACCAACTGAGATGGAGCCGCAAAGCCACCAGCCCTGTGGACTGACCCGGGAGGCAGCTGTTCCACTGATCGCTGGGATGACTCCAAGATTGTTTCAGGAGGGGAGGAACACAAGGCCTCTAGAAGCTTCCTCTCCTCTGGGATCTGGGATCTGTCCTGCAGGCCACACCAAAGCTTGGGGCCATAGCCTCACCTGGTCCTCCCTCAGCCACATCCATACCCTCAGCCAGCCACCCCCTCCACCTAACACCCTTTCCTGCCTCAAGCCTGCTCTACCATGCCACTCGGGTACACATTCTAAAACACAGCAAGTCACTCCCCTGCTCTGAAACCTTCCATATGTCCCCATTCTCCCCAGGACAAAACACAGCTTCCTCAGACTTCTCAGACAAACCAGGCTTATTGAAAACCTCTCCAACTCAACAGAAAGCGAACAACCCAATTCTCAAATGAGTGAAGGGCTGGTAAACGCGTTGCTCCAGAGAAGACAACCAACAGCCCCACAAGTTCAGGAAAGGGCTCGATGCTATCTCACCCCAACAGCAGCGATCAACACACGAAACGCCACTGCGCGCCAATTAGGGTGCTGTTCTCAACAGAGAAAGCAGAAGACAGCAAACGCGGGCATGGGCGGAGGAGGTGCAACCCCGTGCCCCATGAGAAGCAGTGTCAAGGGGTGCGACCACTTTGGAAAACAGTCCGGCTGCTCCTTGAATTGCCACGTGATCCAACAATTCCACTTCGGAAACGTACACAGCGGAGCTAAAAGCAGGGACAGCAGCAGAGGTTTGATCAACGATGTTCATAGCGGCATCGTCCAAAATAGGTGAGGGACGGAAGCAACCCAAGTGTTGGTGTTTATCCACAGAGGAACAGATAAAATGTGGGGTGAGCGTGTGTGTACATGTGTGCTTGTGTGAGTGTATTGTGTGCACTTGTGTGTGTGTGAGCATGTGCGCGCGTGTGTACATGTGTGCTTGTGAGCATGTATGTACGTGTGTGCATATGTGTGTGCACATGTGTACGTGTGTGTGTGTAGTAGTCCTGGTTGCACCAGTGTGAACACACTCTGGGCCACCGAACTTTCCACTTAAAAAATGGACAAAATAGGGGGCTGGAGCGGTGGCTCAGCAGTTACGGCACTGCCCAGCATGCGCAAGTACACGAGTTCAAACCCCAGCACCCATGTACACAACTAAGTGCCAGAGCAATGAAAGCCATGTGAAAAACTGGATAAAAATTGATTCTCTCTCTCTCTCTCTCTCTCTCTCTCTCTCTGTCCTTCTCTTAAAGAAAAATGGACAAAATGCCAACTGTTCTGTTCTATATATTTTGCTGCAATTTTAAAAAGATCTCATTCAAGGCTGCACTTCCAAATGCAAAACTGGGTCTCTGGGACACGGCCTTGTGGCTAGGGTCCCCAGGGCACTGGAGGATGGAGTGCCCGGGCCGGTCTGGGATGTGTCCCACCTGGCTGGGGAGGAAGGGCTTCTCATTTGTCAGCCCAGTGCTTGCATGCCAGTCTCTGCCCAGGTTACAGTGACGCAGAGGTGAAAAACACAATGGCCCCAGAGCTCGGGACGCTTGCGTTCTTACAGGAGAAAGAAATCAGAGGAGGCGCATCAGCAGCGGGTGGGCTTAGTAGGTTGGGTAGTGGTGAGCGCTGTGGACACCAAGTGCAGCAGCCGGGCAGGAAGGTCCAGCCATGTGGCTAGAACTTGGGTGGTGCCGGCAAAGGGCTCGCAAGAAGTGCCACCTGGGCAGGGCAGGGTGGGGACAAATAGTAACAGCTAACCTGTCAAGAGCACCCACTCTGTGAGCCTCTTGTGCACGGTCTCAAGGACCCGGGATGTTTTCTTCCTGTTGCAGACAGGAAACAAGGGCTCGCATCAGGCCCTGGATGCGAGAGGCGGGGAGATCCTCTCCAAGAGAAATGGCAAGGCAGGTGAACCACGGCAGCACCACCGGTGCCAGGGCAGAGGGCAGAGAGGGGCCTGGGGCAGGCAAGGACTTTGCCCTGACTCTGGGTGTGACGGGGCCCTGGAGGGTTCTGAGCCGTGCAGCAGCCTGGTGGCAGCTTCGCCTTAGCAGGAGGCTCTGGGGCCAAGAAGGCAGCAGTCTGGAGACCAGGCAGGAACGGATCAGTGGGCCCAGCAAGAGCCACCACGGGGACACAAGAGTGAGACGCAGGTGCCTCTGGAAGTAGAACCAGCCGTGCTCCTTCATAGAGAGGGTGTACAGAGACACCGGACGGGAGTCAAAGCTAAACTCAGCCCAGGCGATGGCCTGTGAGCCCAGGGCCTCGGGAGACCTGAGGCAGGAGGGTCACGAGCTCCAGACCACCCTCAGCAACTTAGAAAGGCCCTGTCTCAAGATTTAAAAAAGGAGCAGGGACGTAGCTCAGTGGCTAAGCACCCTGGGTTCAATTCCCAGAACTATAAAAAAAAAAAAAAAAAAAAAAAGCGCTGATCCCAGGCTTTGGGGAGGGTGACAGGTGCTCGGGTTCTGGGCCTGTTGGGAGGGGCTGGGGAAGCACTGGATGGGTACAGTTGGACCTTGGAAGAAGCCCAGTCATGGACACCCGCAGGGAATTATAATCAGAGACGCGGGCCTGGGTGGTAAGCAGGGCAGAGCAGGGAAGAGCCCGAGAGCTCAGCTTGACAGGGTAGAGGAGGAGCCAGCTGGGGCACGGGAGGGGACAGCACAACCCTTGGAGGTGAGAGGAGAGCGGGCGGCGGCAGCGAGGAGAGACGACCAGGCAGTGGGGTCACAAGGGATTTTAAGACAGGGGAATTGTGGTGAGGGTGTGCTCTGGCAGGAAAATCCAGAGGGAGGAAGACGGGAGGCCAGGACCAAGAGCAGCAGATTGGCAGGGAGAGGTCACTGAGAGAGAGAAAGAGAGAGGGAATACGAGAGAGAGAGGAAGTGAGAGAGCAAGAGAGAGGGAGCACAAGTGAAAGAGCTACTGAGAACGAGTCCGAGAGTAAGAGAGAGAGAGAGTTAGAGACAGCGAGCGAGCGAGAGAGCAGGTGCTGAGCTGAGGACAGCGAGGAGGCACTTGAGAGTGTTGTGGGCTGCAGGGGCTCTCTTGCAGGCCTCTCTGGCTGCACGGGGCAGCAGTGTGGGCAAGGAGCACAGGGAGGACTGCGTGAAGCCAGGATTGTGTTTTTACCAAAAGAAGGTGCAGAAGTGAGAAGGGCCAGAGAGCCGCAGGACTGAGAAGAGGCACCGGGGCACCTGTGGTCTGTAGTCCCTGGGGCTGGGGTCTAGGAGAAATTCTGGAGAGACAGGATGTGGCTCTTGGATACCTAGAAGAGCTGTCGCCATTGGAAACACGAGGCCACACTCAACAGATGCCAATGTGTGTGTCTACCTGCCAGCCTCTGTGCTGAGCGCCGGGACACAAGTGACAAGCACACAGGGTCTCTCGCCTCATAGACCTTAGGCTTGGTGGGAAAATGGACCAAAATAGAAGGGAGCAAATAAAACAGCTGTCTTCTGGGGAAATGTCGTGCAGGAAATGGAAAGGGGATGAGACAGGGAACAGGGGTACTTCCCCTGAGGCCTGAATGGTGACTAGGGGTGACCTGTGTGCCACGTATGGAGGGACGATCCAGGCAGAGACCCTGCATCTCAGAGGAGAGGGCAGGGAAGGTGGCTCACAGGCCATGTGGGGGTCAAGTCGCTTACTCTAGAGCCATGCGGAAGCTTCTGGAGAGCAACAGGCAGCACGTGGCACAATCCAACTGAGGCAAGTATCCGCGACTCCACGACAGGTGAAGAAGGCCAGCTGGCCTCAGCGGCGCCCCCGAGGTGCCCATGCCCACACAGCAGTCAGCACACACAGCCTCCCTCCACCACGGCACTGCGACAGCTGGGGGTGGGCTTGGGGCTAGGGCGCTCGCCCCAGCAAGCAGGCACAGACACAGCAGCCACATGCACCTGGCCCAGGTGTTCTCACAGGTGCCCAGCTGCCCGTTGGCCCACCTCGCCAGGTCAGGGAGCCAGACGAGAGCTTTCCCATTGCTAGCTGCACCCCAAAGGCAACTGAAATGGAAACGAAGGTGAGTGGGAGGCAAAGGACAGAGACATGGGTAAAAATGTCACTCAGAGGTGCAGGAAGGAAGGCTGGGGATGGGCAGCAAACGCTGCCAGCTGACAGGTCAGGGACACAGGCTGTACCGGGCCTATGCATGGCCTTCAGTGCGGCCTCTATTCCACGGGTAGAAGAGGTTGCCCAGATGACACAGGTAAGTAATGAGCCAAGATCTGAACGCACTCTTTCCAACTCCTAAGTGCCAAACACCTGAGGGACACAGGCAGCCCATATTCAGAAAAGGCATCTGGCTTCCTCAGGATGGGCCCAATCCTGGAGTGGCCAGAGAAAGCTGCTGGAGAGGTGACACCTGAGACCACAAGCCCTGGTGGCCAGGGACAGCCACGCTCAGGCAAAGTGGGAATGAAAGCCCAGGGGCCTGAGCTCTGGATGCAACGTGTGGAGCCAGCCCCCGGAGACCTGGCAGCATCTTTAACTGAGTCCTCTCCCAAGATCTGGGAAGCCCCCAGCAGCAGCTCCTGCCAGCCACTGGTTCCTAGTTAAACCAGAGATCATATCCCAGGGGCAAATCCAGTCCAAAGCAAGGAAGAAAACGCCTGGCAAAGGAGAGGAATTGGTGCACCCTGAGGAACTGGCCCTTGGCTGTCCATGCTGGCGGGTGGTGGCCAGCTCCCCCACCCCCATGGCATGCCCCTGTGGCCCAGAGGCCTGATGCTCAGCAGTGGACTCCTTGAGGCCTTTTGGGCACCAGGCTGAGGCCCAAGAACAAGGACGGCAGGACCACAGTGACTGGCCATTCGCTGCCCCGACTCAGAGCCCTGGACCTTCAGGGCTCACCCAGACCCATGACTTGGTAAGCCCAAGCTGGCTCAGACACTGCACAAAGCAGCTTATCAGCAACTAGTGTGGGCTATGAGGCAGTGAGAGCTCAGCCAGACCTGGGGTCAGGGCTCCGTGCTCCTCGGGGACAGGTGCAGCCTGCTTTGTACTTCAGTCCGAGCAGCCGGAGCTGCCGCAGCGTGACATTGGCACCTTGCATCGTGATAGCGCCTTCCTCAAGGGCAGCCTGTTTCCCTGCCCCCTCTCAAGTCCCAGAAGCTCCTCAGAGCCAGGACATTTGTCCCCAGCTCGTGACACCCTGCAGCCAACATGCTGGAGCCAGCAGAGCCCCAGGAGTCCCTGGTCGAGCTGTAACATGCTGAGAAAGGAAGAGGGCCAGAGAGGGAAGATGGCCCTCCAAGGCCTGCAAGACACTGCCAGGGCTGCCCTACCATGAACGGTGGAAGGGCCGGGGCCACCCAAGGACTCCTGGGCTGGGCCAGCTGGGCGTCTGTTTACTTCCCTTGGCTTCCTCTCCACACCATAACATCCACCCTGAGGTCTCTTAAGGCATTCACTAAATAGCTCACATGGTCATGGATTCTCCCCTACGGGAGCAGAAAGTTCATTCTTTTCATACTTGATAACTCGGAAAGACCATCTCAGATGAATGTTTCCCAGTTTGCATTTATTAGCAATCCAGTTCCTTTCAGAGCCACTTATAGGACAAGGCCACCAGCTTGTGAAATCTCTTCCAGTGCAGAGATCATCCGGTAGACATGGTTAGAACTTGCCTGCCAGTCCGCAGCAGGGTCCCTGCTGGAGGTGTGTGGGGCTTAGCCTCCTGCACCCACCCCCCTGGCTGCATTCACCTCTACCCCCTCCTTGGGTCCTCGGGCTGAGACAGGCAGGTCCCCTGGAAGGCCACACACAGCCAAGTTCATTCCCAATGTCCCAGGTAGAGACCCATTTCCATATTATCTCCATTAAGCAACAAACGGCAGGTTCTCTGACAGGGATCAGTCTACCTTTCTCCCCCATCAGAGGCCACTTACGCCTGGGCTGATGGCTCTGTTCTGTTTCTCCGCCTCACTCAGTAGCACTTGCCTTGTGTTCCCAAGTGTGGTTCTGTAAGAATCTCATCTGAGTGCTCAGAGGCCCAGAAAGAAAACAAAGGTTCCACATCCTCCTCCCAGGACTCCCCAGGACAGCGCCAGGCACATAGCACACAGATAGCGCTCCCCAGCCTGCCTGTGCCCCGGCACCCGCGTCCGAGACACTGAGGCAGGGCTCCATGCAACGAGTGGAACGGACGCTGTTTCTCAGCTCCTGCAAAGGCTGGGCGCATACAGGTCATCTGAACAATCATGACGCACGCGCAGCCTCGGGCCAAGGCCCCCAGTGGGGGGTGCAAATGGAGTAAGCCCGGGCTCTCTTTGGAGGGGGTTCGGCCTGGTGAGGAGAGCCAGGTGGAAAGGCACAGGTAGCACAGTGGGTGGGACAGCTGATAGGCAGAAGCAGGACGAATCAGGATGCTACCAGAGCCCGGAGGATGCGCCCTGAGGAAGGAGCAGCGGAGCCCACGTCCCTCATCCCTCAGTGGTGAGCCAAGGGGCAGCACTGAAGGCTGGGCCAGGTGGAGTGGGGAAGAGCAGGAAAGGCTGAGGGCAGGTGGTCAACTGAGACCCATCACTAGGACCTAAGGCTTCTGAACAATACCCTGGGTGTCCCATGCCAGGGAAGGCCAGGGGGTGACATCCTGACTCCTCTGGAAACTCAGGACGTCGGAACCGCTCTTTTCTTCAGCAAGGCCGAAGCACACTTGACCTGTGCGAAGGCCAGGAAGGCAGACCCTGGCATAAGACCACAATGGCCACCCGTGTGTTGGCACAAGACAGCTGCTGACTCAAGAATGCTGTGACACGCTTGCGGCTGTCCCTAACTAGGATGGGTGTCTGCATTGTTTGAAGAAGAAACCCAGCTACGCAGCCAGGTTCTAGGCTAGGTTCTAAGTTAACTGCCTTTCCTGATTACGACACAGGTGGTGATGGAAGCTATGTGGGACAGAATCCCCATCCACAGAAGGGACGCTGTGCCCGCTGCTTCTCCCCACCCTTAATTCCCTCAGATTATCCATTTTTAATCATACCGTGTCGCCCCCTTTCGGGTTTCCTAAGAACCCACTGCAGTGAGGGACGCAGCACAGGGGCTGTTCCCATGGCCTGTTCCCCAACGCTGCTGGGCCCCAGTGTTCATCAGGAATGATTATGAGAAACACCCCTGCCCCGAGGCACAGCTGACAGCACGGCCCCTCTCCTGGCCAGTGGCGCTTACCTGTGCAGCCAGCGCTGCGCAGGACGCGGTGGCAGGTCCCTCTTCTTGCGGTTGGTCTGCTTCCTTCCAAGCACACGGTCCTGCGGCCACCATCCCTCCCTCTTGCCCTGACTACCAGGACGCTTGCAGCTGAACCTAAAGCCATGACACGGGCTGACGCCCCTCCGCTGTTTTCACGGCTGTTGTTAAGATCATGTTATTTCTAGGGCTATCTGGCAGCCTTGCTGAGAACGTGCATTTTACCACGGGCGATCATAAATCCTTCCTGGGAGCAAATAGAATGGAAGCCAAGGTAAATAAACACGTGCTCCAACCAGGAAAGGAAACAACTGAAAAGCGCGCAAATGGTTAGAGAAGGAACCCACGGACCGAGGCCAACAAAGGGAAGGGCCGTCCTGGTGCCCACGGAGAAGGCCCTGCCCTCAAAGTCTGGAGTGCCGGGCGGGCACAGTCCTTGTGCCAGCAGGTGGCCTGAGGGGCGACTCAAGCAGAGGCCATTTCTGAGCTATCCTACCTCACCTGCGTGCTCAGCTGGGCCCTAGGCCTGGGGATCTTTTCCCACCTCTACCATTTTCCTTTTAATTCATAAGCTGATTCTGCACACCTGAGCCCCAGGGTAGTTCGGAAAAAAGCACAGGTTTGGGTGGGTTTTTCCTACCTAACGATAAACCCTCCATTCAGATGAGATCTCTAGGACTCCTGCCTCAATTAGCGAAATCCCGGCACTTTTTCAAATTCTTTCTGCACCACCTAAACTTTCTGTAATCAGCATGTACTAGCTTATAATGGGGAAAGGGAGCTCTGCTTAAAACCCTCGTCCCCCAACAGCTCTTAAGGACAGAGTTGGGGAGCAGAGGGAACCTGCTGCTGAAGGCAAGGCTAGCATAAATCTGGAAAACGCCCAAGCCCTTGGGCAGGCAGCAAAGCCCTTCAAGTTCTTCTCTCAGTCTAGCTGCACCCCAACCCCGACAACTGACGCTTCCTCCCCTCCCCTCCAGATGCTCTGGCTCAGCTCTCGCCCCACACATCACTCGTGCCTGGCCTCTCTTACTCTTCTGCCTCCACCAAACTCTGCGCCTCTTCTGCAGCCAGCGCCAGGATGGCACTGCTCCACCCAGGAGGGGCACCCTCCCCGCCATGGTCTGGCTCCCAGGTCCTGCGGTAGCCCTGTGCCCGTGAGCACCTGACCTGCTTCAGAGGGGCTTAGAGGAGCCTGAGGACACAGGCGCGCTCCAGCTCAGCTTGTCCTTCTCTCTTCTTTCCCTCCCTCCCTTGGAGATCCCTTCATCGCCCTCCTGGACGGGCCAGTGGCTTCCTTCACATTCCCCTCGACCTCTGCTTCCTGGAACGCCACTCTAGTTGTCTGAATATTAAGCGGGCTCCCCCTCACACCAGCAGATGAAACCAACAGGCAAATGCGGGTCATCTTGCCCACAGTGAATCCTCACCTGGCACGGAGGCCCTTGATTAGAAAGTATTTGTTAAAAGGGAAAGAAAGGAGGAGCGAAAACAAGGAGGAAGGGGGGGAAAGGAGAGGGAGACGAGGGAGAAATGAACTCATTGATGGAGTGATGGCTCATTCTCCCAAATAAAGTCCTGGGCTCCTGGGAGTTTCCAAAGAATCCACACTCTTTCGCCAGGAGCCTTCAGGCGGGCACTCGGAATCGGTCAGGTTTAGCAAATGGAGTACTTGCTGGGAAAACGAGTCTGAGAGCTGCATGGCCCCAAAGCCTCGCACGAGGGTCATCTCAGAGCTCCTCGGGGGAGATGAAGATGTGGCGCGGCGTGCCCAGCGGGTCCGTCCAGGTGCTCGCTGTGTTTCTCTTGCAGCAGTCTGCAATCTCACAAAATCCACATCTGAAAAGCCAGGCAAAGCTACGGTGCTAGAAGTCAGGAAATGCTGTCTCTGAGAAGGAGGGGGAGAGACTAAGGGAAGCTCCTGAGGGCCTGGGGTTTCGCTCCTGGGTCATTGGCTTCGTCCCTCTGTCCCCTCAGCTGCACCTTTTCACTTGGTATGCTTTTCTCTGTGTATGCTCACAATATGTATCTACTTATTGATCCTGAGGATTGATCCCAGGGGTGCTCAACCACTGAGCCACATCCCCAGCCCTTTTTATTTTTTATTTTGAGACACGGTCTTGCTGAATTGCAATCCTCCTGCCTCAGCCTCCAGAGATGCTGGGATTACAGGTGTGCACCACTGCATCCAGCTAGTTTTTAAAAGAACAGAAAAAAGCAGAACACACATTTCTAAAGGCTGTAAGGGATTGTGAGAACATTCCAGAAACAGAAAAGGACCACCTGACTACCCAGCTATTGACCAAGCCCCAGGTGGGCATCCAGAGGCCAGTCCAGAGCCCCTGACTCTGCCTCCTGATCCAGCCTCACGGAGGTCAAATGCAATTTGTATCAAACCCCCAATTAGGAAAAAAAAAAAACCAGATTTGGTCCTTCTGCTCCTTGGCAATTGTCCTCTGTTAACAGACAATTCTTCACCATTACCTAGATGATGGAGCTTTGGTTTATAAGGTGATCCATCTAGACAATAATGTAGTGTCCCCATAATTCCCATTTCCTACGCATGCTAGGCAATTTTTTATTTCAAGGAAAGCGAGGGAAATCATTTTCTGTAACTGGACACATTCTTGTGTTCAAATCATCTCAAAACAGCTTACATTTTAAAGTGGAATTATACCTTCGAGAGGCACTGCACAGCCTTGCTCCTTCGGGGAGTTAATTTTCAAAATAAAAATAATAATGATGAATATCACCTTTTTTAACACGTGATGACAGGCTTGGACGCGCCTCTCCAACTTCTATTACCCCCAGGGCACAAGCCAGAGGCTTGTGGAAAGTTGGCGTTTCCTGCTATTCTCTTCCTCGACCCGTGACAACAGGGCCTTATTCTTGCCGGTGTATGGAAATCATTTCTCTATAAGGAAGCAGGGACTCCTGAATGAAGTTCCCGCGTGGACTCCCGTGACCACCCACCTTCCTGCATGAGTGACCACTGGAAACCAAAGAAACTCCAGAGGCTCCTGTCGTTCAGCTACGCTGCCCCAAGCGCAACAATAAAGTCCAACGCTCCTTTGCTATAGCACTGTAGGTGCTGTGCTAGGGTGTGGTTTGTCCCCCGATGTGCATGTGTTGGAAGCGTGGTCCCCAGCATAGCAGGACCTTTAAGCGGTGGGGCCCCACGGGAAGCTGTTAGGTCTTGCTGGGGGTGCTGCCCTCAGGAGAGACAAGGGCTGTTCCCAGGGTCGATCTCACGGGGCTGAGTTGGTTCTCAGGAGAGGTTGTTACAAAGAGAGCCTGCTCTGGCCGCCCGTCTGGAGATGTGCTATCCCTCGTTTGCATGTGTCCCCAGCACTGCAGTGCCGTCTGCCACGTGGCACAGTGTGGGCTAGTCAGGGATGCTCAGAGCTGAGCTGATGCTGTGTTTCTCTTGCAACGTTTCTGCAATCTCACAAAATCCACATCTGAAAAGCCAGGCAAAGCTACGGTGCTAGAAGTCAGGAAATGCTGTCTCTTGAACCCTCAGGACTAGAAGCTAAATAAACCACTTTTCTCTATAAAGTATTCCACCTCGGGTGTTTCATGATAGTAATGGAAATAGAGTGATACATGGTCCTGGGATCCCATCAATGTCTCCCCAAGCAGCCAATCTAACTCCAGTTGTTCTCACGTGGACCATCAACTTAACCAGTTATCGGTGCCCCAGGGATGAATTCCAGGCTGGAAACTCCAGCAGCAACCACGTTTTTGGACCACTTCACGTTGGCGGAGTATAATCGAAGCATATGAGCTCATTTTAATAACCTTTGCAAAGCACAATAAGGATAACAAATTTATGTTACTTTGAAGCCACATCCAGAAGCTGTGAAGTGGGTGGGGTATCACTGTCTGAACATATCCACCCCTTTCTCCCTTAGTCGGCTCATGGTGCACAAGCAGGGGTGCCGGCAACGTCTAGAGACACTGTCACAGCTGGGCAGGGGTGCTGAGGCCAGGGATTCGGCTACACACTCCACATTGCGTGAACAGTGCTTATGCATCAGAACTATCCAGACCAAATGTCAACGGTGCCGAGGTGGAGGGATGATCACCAGCGGCCCGCCACGCTCTTTCCCACGAGGAGCTGCTGTGTTCTGTGAGGAAACGCTGGGTTTGGGGAGCACTAGACTGAAGCGTGGCCTCCAGGATCCCGTGCAGAGTCAAGGGTGGTCATCACAAGCCATCGCTCTGCCTTCTCTGCGGGAACCCACACATGGGGATCGTGGGGATCGCGGGGATCGCGGGGCCTCTGGATTGCAGCAGGGACTGCCCACAGGGGCCGGGTGGTAGGACAGTCAGGGATTCTCACAAAGGATGCAGTGACAAGCCCAAGTCATCCCAGAGGAGCGAACCATGGGCTCCTCCCTCAGCCCTATCGTGGGACTTTTCAACCAACAGCTTGAATGAAATCACACAAAGCACTCATGACACCCACGAGAAGAAACACTGACTTGGCCACTGGTATTTTGGTGACAGAGACTCCACAGAAACAGACCACAAGGGCTCGCGCAGCAAGAACAGCAGCCTTCCACTTCTTCGTGGCTTTTTTATTAATCATCATCGCCAGGCCATACGACCCACGTGCTCATGGGTCTCCCAACCCCTACGCCATTGTCCTTTCTCTATCCCACCTTGGCAGGGGGGAGTACAGGAGTCTGCCCTAGCTTCAAAACATCTTGTTAGAGAACAGGGAAAGGGAGGGCGTCCGCCTAGAAAAGGGTGTTAGCTGACTTGGCTGCACTGATCAAGGGTACGGTCACGGTCACGAGGAAGGAAGGTGGTGACGCCTTACTCCGCCCACATCACAAGCCACGTTGGGCTTTGTGTTTGGTTGTAGCTACTACACTTAAAAACAATACTGAAAACAAAACTCTCCCACAAGGAACTGAATCACTGCCCTAGGAAGATGTGAAGGAACTGGGGACATCTGCCTGCTAGAGACATCCTGGGGAGCCTGTGATGGCTGGCTTCAATACCAAAGAATTCTGTGGTCAAGATGAGTTCATGGCATTCTCTGTGATTCCCGGGCATAGAAGCAGGATTAATTTATATTCAGTGGGAATGAGGCAAGATCCTCCTAAACACATGTGCCACCCCAATGGCAGGTCACATGTGAGGTGGGGAGTAATGATGATTAGGAACTGTGACTCCAATATTCAGGTCCTTGAAGCTCAGAGAGACTGGAAATGTGATGAGCCTTTCAACAGCAAGTGTGCAACTGAAAGAAGGTGTGGAGCTTTTCCCATCCGCATAGGATCTGGGCTTCCTGCAAGAGTAATTAGTGAGTCAGACGCAAGATGACCTGATTTCAACAGGGCCCGTCACCTCTAAAGTCCCCTTCTGGTCAAAGGCACTGGGCTACAAGATGCATCTGTGGCTTCCCACAAAGTCTCTTCCTGAAATGACCTCTCCACTTGAAAATGTAAGCTGAGCACGAGGATTTATCAGACACCAATGAGATTAAAGGCAGTGCAGGAACGGGGCAGGGAGGTCAGGCAGGACCGTGGGAAATGACTTTCAATGTAAATGGAATAATGGGTCAGACACCCACAGTCAGAGCCTACAGAAGCCGCACAACCCGGAACCTGAGACTTCAACGTTCAGAGGCCACGAGGACAGGATCCCAGGCCTGCTGGTGCCCTCTGCTCCCTGGCAGGACTGTGACCCCATAAGCTCCACAGGTCTTGGGGAAATTTCCAGGCTGTTCCAGTACCTATTCTCCAGCCTCCCCACCCCATGTCATCCCTCTCCCTCCTCTACAACTTTTCCTCCAAGCATAGCCTCGTATGACCTACTGCCTGCCCCAGCTCTCGGAATACAACACCTCCAAATGCCAAAGCTAGCTCACAAGACCCAGGCCCTGCTTCACCACTTTTGAAGATGCCCCAAACACGGAGACTGATGAGAAGTCTCTTCTGGGAAAGAGAGAGATGATCGGGTCCCCATGCAGGGCTCTGTGGAAGAGGAGATGCCTCTGGGCTGAGCACACTGCCAAAAGACTTCAGGGGCCCAGTTCTCTATGCCACTCTGGCCTGCAGCAAGGACAATGGATAGCAGAAGCACCAGCCCCTCAGCCAGCAGCCCTGTAGCTCCCAGGTCCTGCTGAAGCGGGGACTCTATGACATCAGAGACAGCAGGGTGGCCCCAAGCACTCCACCCTCTTCCTCCACCCAAGTGGACAGGCATTGGAATTAAGGCTGGCAGCTCCTAGGGAAGAGGCTGCCAGCGTGGGTCACCTGAGTCCAGAAGGAGCCCCAGAGCTCCACATGGTCTTGGAGGGACCTCACCTGTCCCTCTGTGTCACACAGCCCTGTGCCACTATCTGCCCTTATCCTGTGCAGGGCCAGGACACATGGGCAAGACCTGAAATGAGGGAATGACGGCGTCCAGACTCAACCACCAACTCCCTCCACCTTGAGGGGCACGCAGCACTGCTCCAGCTCCTCCAGGGGCGCATGGCCACCCGCAGAGCTGCGGCTCACAGGAGAGCACTCGCTGTCTGCCTAGGAAGCAGAATTAATACCCAAGACACGAATTCAAAACAAACACACACACACCCTGGAAGGAGGGGAGATGCTGGACACACAGTAGAAACAGGCATTATATGGAAGCACAAAGAGGAACACCAGCTATGAAGGAAATGATTGCATATTATTACTAATAACAATGGGGACAGGGTTCCAGTTTAGGAAGATGAAGAAGTTCTGGAGGTAGACGGAGGTGGTGATTGCACAATAATAGGAACAAACTTGATGCCACTGAACTATACGTTGAAAAATGTTCAAAACTGTAAATTCTGTGATGCGTTTATTCTATCACAATTCAGAAAAGTAGAAATGGATGAGTAAGTGATGTTGGAATAACACCATGGATGTAAAGGCCCTGAGGGCGTTTCTGGCATATAGATATCCAATAAAAACATAGCTTTTTCTAAAAAATCATAGGCAAGATAAATAGAACTACAGTACAATCACTGATTGATTCAACGATGGTGAGGAGATGCTAGAGGGCAAAACAGACGAAAAAACTGCTGCTTCATAACCCTCACGCCCTGCAGGAGACAGGAGACTAAGTGCAGGGTGCCCAGGTGGCGCTAGGTACAGCAAAGACGAGGGCAGGGAGGGTGAAGACAGGTCTCCCAGGGAGGGTCCTGGGCGTCAGTCAGGGCTCCTCGCAGTGATTGATGAGCACAGGATGAGGGCCGATGGCAGTAGCACAGGGCTGCCTGAGGCAGAAGGACAGGTGGGGCACCTGCCAAGAGCACACAGAGCTCTGGGGCTCCCTCTGGACTCAGATGAGGGCTGGAGGCTGCCAGAGGCACACACTCATCATATTTTATTCCTAAAAGAAAGTGCTGATAGATAGCCAAAGAATCATTCAGGAGGCTGGAATACCACATCCGGGAATTTACCCAGAAAACATCGAGAAAGGATAAAGACATAGAAAATACTTTTAAAATAAACAAGGAGAAGGGAATTTGGAAACAGAAGAAGAAACATCACCATCCACATGATAGGAGGACACAGGCAGGAATGGAGGTGACAAAGAGCTGGCTACCAAGAATTTCCTACTGCAAAGGAAGATGCAAGGACCGCAATGAAAAGGATGTGCTGAGTGCCAACGGATGCAGAGATGGGGGGACACCAGGTGCTGCCGAAAGAATCCGTAACTCAAGAAGATAAAACAATCGTGAAAAGATACGCACCCAGGAATTGGGCCTGGAAAAATGCAAGGAACAGCTGGCCAAACTACGAAGAGAAACAGATAAATCAGGAGGTTTGGTTGGAGACGCTAACACACTCTCTCAGAAATTGATAGCTTATGCACAAAAAAACACAGGAACAAAGATAAAGATCTATTAAGGTGGAGATAATAAACAGAGGGAGCATTCACCCAAGGGAAAATAGAGATTATCATAAATAGAAAATTCACAAAAATTAAACATGAGCTAGGCCATAAAGTAAGTTAAAGTAAACACCAAAGAATCAACATGATACAAACCATGTTTAAGACCACAATACAAAAAAGTCAAAAATGATAAACAAAAGGATAGCTTGCTTGCAAATCCAACATATCTGGGAACTGGATCCTTGATAAAGGGAAAATCACAAGGGAATTGTTAAAAGACAGTCAGACCTTCATATGCACTGGTTCCGGGTCTACAGGTTCAACCAACCGCAGACAGAAGACATTCAGAAAAAAATTGTGGTGTGTATGGACGTTTTATCTTGTTCTCATAGCCTAAGCAACATAGTGTAACTGCCATTTACATGACACTCACATGTATTAGGCATTACAGTTGTCTGGAGATTATTTAAAGTCTATGGGAGGATGTGGGGGTTATGCGCAAATCCTATGCCATTTTACACAATGGACTTGAGCACCTATGGATTGTGGTATCTTTGAGGTCCTGGAAATAATCCCCAAGGACCACAAAGGAATGACTCTAATGTAACACAATAAAATCACTGTGTCAAAATTTATGAAACACAAAATTCCACTTTCAAAAATGGAGATGTTCATGTTGAACCAACTCTCCAATGTTCAAAGAATATATATTTCTAACCAGAAGACACCAGAAGAGATGAAAAGTAGGCAGAAATTGGTGGGATTTGGACATCAGGAAGAAGGTGATGGGTCTGGATGAGCTTTTGAGGTTTTTGATTGTTTTGAATTGCATTTTACCTGAGAGAGGCTGAGCTGCATCATGGAGCAGCTGATACTCAGAAAATGGAAGTCCTACTTATAGAATCAGAGGAGAGTTTGGGGTGACCATGGGCCCTGGGAAATGAAAGAGGAAATTCCAAGTCCCAAAGAGGAGAGTGCCACAGAGAGAGAGCTCCAAAGTCAGTGTAAGCTGCCCAGATCCCTGACTGGTCCTGAACGACAAGCACAGAACAAACCCAGAGCGGCCTACTTGAAGACACGAGACCTGGACAGAGACTTCGGTAGCTGCCTTACTCAAGCATGACAGATTGAGTTTAGATTCAGCAAAGATAAGTATCTACTAAAACAAAAACTCTATTGTTCAGAATAGCCTAAGAAAATCCCAAATTTTAACTACATATAGCTCATAAGGTCTACAACACAATCCCAAGCTACAAGGTGTTCAAGCAGAGAACTGGGCCCACACCCCAAAGAAAAGAAGTAGAGTCTGACACCGAGATGGTACAAATGCCTGTGTCAGGCATATCTCCTGGGACCTGGGTCTAGGACTATGACCTCCCAAGTGGAGCTAATTTCTAGACACAGACAACAACTGGCCCTGAAGAGCCGCTTTCACAGGCAAGTCAACCAGCCCAAAGTCCCTCACCCAAGGATCTCTTTATCAGACTCACCAGGTTCTCCACTCACACCACTTTCCCTAGGGCCAGGCACCAGGGAATTAAGAACAGCTCCTACATCCCAGAGCCAGCCAAAGCTCTGCCTGCTTACCCCGCCTTACCTGGCCCCTCTCACAGAAACCACAATCAAGGCTCTTGCCCACATTTTCTCCTTGCTCCCTCTGCCTTCCTGATGCTTCCCCTGTGTCCAGGATGAAGTGCTAAGCCCATTTCTTTTGAGAACTATAACAAACTATCTTTTCAATGGCAATCATATGATGTTGGTCTCATCATGCCTGAATAATGACTTTCACTTTAAAACAATGATGAAATTAGAAGATGCTAAAGGATCTGTAATAATTATGCTCAAGTATGCTCAAGTAAGTAAAGGAAAACATGTTTGTAATGAATGAATAGATAAGACATCTCAGCAAAGAGGTGACTATTTAAAAAAAAGAACCACATGGAAATTCTACAACTAAAAATAAAATATCTGAAATATATTCACTGAATTGGAAATGACAGAAGAAAGAGTTGTGAACTTAGCTGGATAATTTCTGTTGATTTATCTGTGATTCTGAACTAAAGATGATTTGGTCACCTATGGGACATATGGAAATGTCTGGTGACATTGTCAGTTGTCAGAACCAAGGAATTATGCTACTGGCATCTAGTGGTAGAGCTAAAGATGCTGCTAAGCATAGGAATCACACGTGCACACACGCACGCACACATACACACACGCACAAAATGACAACAATCTAGCTCAAAATATCAACAGTGCTGAGACTGTAAAACCTGACCTACATTAAAAACAGAAATGTTTGAAGAAAGTGAACAAATTTCAGTGATTTGTGGAAAAAATAATATGAAGTCAAGTATCCATATAATTAAAGTTTCAGAAGAAGAAAATGAGAATAGGGCATAAAAAGTATTTGAAGAAATATGGTCAAAATTCTACCAAATTTGTTGAAAAGCATAGAGTTTTCTATTCAAGCTGGGCATAGTGCCATATGCCTATTGTCCCAGGTACTTGGGAGGCTAAGACAGTAGGATCACTTAAACTCACAAGTTTAAGATGAGTCTGAGCAACATAGCAAGACTCCATCTCAAAAATAAATAAATAAATAAAACAAATAAAAATACCTAGGCTCATCATCATCAAAATGAATAACACCAAAGATAAAGGGAAAATCCTGAAAGCAGCCGGAGACACACAACACATTAAATTAAGGGGAACACTCAAATAAATATTAAATAACTTCTTATCAAAGATAAAAGGATAGAAGAAAAGGTGTTATTTTTTAAAAACTCATCACCCAGAATTCTACACGCAATGAAAATATTCACCAATAATAAAGGTAAATTTTTAAAAATAAATATTTACAAAAATAAAACATAAAAACCTCAGAACCAGCAAATTTTCCTATGAAAGAAAGTCAAAAGTAATTCATCCCATTGAAGAAAAGTTATACAAATTAGAATTCTGATTTCAGCAAGGAACAAAGATCCACTTAAATGTGTGTGATTATATAACACACATTATTTCTCATAGTTTCATAAAATACATGTGACTATTAAAAGCAAAAAAAGAAAAACAGCCTAGGGGTTCAGAACACATATAGATATAATATACATAGCAACTATAGCATGAAGGAGTAGAAATATACAGTACAGATGTAAGAGTCTTATAATTTACATGAAGTGGTACAAGTATTAATTGTAATTAGACTACAAAAGTAGAGACTATGTATTATATTCCCAAGTACAACCACCAAAAAATGCAAAACATGAAAGAGGCACTGCTGAAAAGCCAGTGGAGAAGTTAACATGAAATTCTTTGTAAAATATTCAGTTAATCCAAAGACCAATGAAACACAGATGAGACAAACAAAAAGTGTATATCAACATGGTAGACCTAAATCCAACCATTTCAAAACTTACATTACACGTAAATTGACTAAACGTTCTAATTTAAAAAGCAGAGATTGTTGGAACGATAAAAAGAAAGCAAGACCCAACTCTATGCTCTTACAAGAAACACTCTAAATGTAAAGACAAACAAAATAACAGATGAAACAAGATACACCATGTAAACCATAGTTTAAGAAGGCTAGAGTGGCTATAAAGTTAACTTCAAGACAAAGAGTATTCCCAGAAATACAGACATTTCATAGAGCAAAATGGGGCACTAATCAGTGGTGTGTGGTAACCACACATGTGCAGTGCCTAACAACAACGCTTTAAACGAAGCAAAAGTTGACAGAAATTAAAGAGAGAAGTAGAAAAATTCATTACCATAATTGGTGATTTTAACAATAGTGTCCAAAATTTAAAATGGCTAGGAATAAATTTAACAAAACTGAAAACTATAGCTGGGGGAAATTAAAGAGGACTGAAATAAACAGAGAAACAAGCTATTTTTGAGGACTGGAATGGTCCCTATTTTAAAGTCAACAACTCTCTTCAAATGATCTAGATGTTAACACCGGACCAGTGAAAATACCCGAAGGATTTTTTTTTTATTATTATTTTTTGAACAACCTTACACGATTTTAACAAAATAATATAAAATGTGTATAAAATGTGTAAATATTCTGGATATTGCAATTATCTCCAGGAGTGCCCCCCCCAATTACCCTCCCTTATCCCTCCCTTCCCTTTCCCTTTATAATTCTAAAAAAAAGGTATTAGATTGTAAAGCATTACATCTTA
>PVKS010006313.1:0-79188 GCA_004027875.1 Aplodontia rufa
ATCCCCCCAATCCCTCCCTCCACTCCCCCAGCATCATAGTTATGGTTCCCCCTGCTTATGTAAAAATTCACCTATATTGAGGTTATTATGCAGTTTAGCTAACTTTCAATCTGTCTTAGATTGTATTCTGGATTCCACATGTGAAAGAAAACATTTGGCCCTTAAGTTTCTCAGTTTGGGGTATTTCATTCAGCATAATCTTTTCCATCTCCATCCATTTGGCTGCAAATGCTACGATATCATTCTCTCTAATAGCAGAGTAGAACTCCATTGTATATACATACCACAGTTTTTGAATCCACTCATCCAGTGAGAAGCATCTGGGTTGTTTCCATAGTTTAGCTATAGTAAATTGAGCTGCTATAAACACTGATGTAGCCCTGTCTCTATAGTATGCTGATTCTAGCTCGTTTGGGAAAATACTCAGGAGGGGGATAGTTGGGTCATGAGGTGGTTACAGCCCTAGTTTTTTTGAGGAGCCTCAACACTGTTTTCCAGAGTGACTGTACAAGCTTGCAGTCCCACCAACAGCATGGTAGTGTTCCTCTCTTCCCACAACCTCTCCAGCATCTGTCATTGTTCATATTCTTCACTTTTGCCACTCTGATAGGAGTGAGGTGGAATCTCAGTGAAGTTTTAATTTGCAGTTCTCTGATTGCTAGTGATGTAGAACATTTTCTCATTCATTTATAGCCTTTTTGGACTCCTCCATTGAGAAGTTTCTATTTAGCTCCCTAGCTCATTTTTTTATTGGATTATTTGTGTTTTTGGTGTTCAGTTTTTTTAGTTCTTTGTATATTCTGAATATTAGCCCTCTGTCTGAGGTGTAGCAGGAAAAGATTTTATCCCATTCTGTAGGTTCTCTCTTGACACTCTTGACTGATTCTTTAGCTATGCAGAAGCTTTCTAGTTTAATGGCATCCCACTCATTTATTCTTGGCTTTAATTCTTGCTATATGGGAGTCTTGTTAAGGAAGGAGGTGCCTACACCAATGTCGTGGGGTGTTGATCCCGTTTTTTCTTCTAGCAATTGTATAGTTGCTGGTTTAATTTCCAATTCTTTGTTTCATTTTTATTTGATTCTTGTGCAAGGTGAGAGATAAGGATCTAATTTTATTTGTCTGCATATGGTTATCCAGTTCATCCAATACCATTTGTTGAACAGGCTTTTCTTCTTCCATACTGGATTTTTGCCCCCTTTGTCAAATATCAGATGGTTAGAGATTTGAGGGTTTATCTTGGTATCTTCTAGTCTGTTCCATTGGTCTTCATGTCTGTTTTGATACCAATATCATGCTGTTTTTGTTACTATAGCTCTATAGTATAATTTCAGGTCAGGTATTGTGATACCTCCTGCTTCCTCTTTCTTACTTGGTAATATTTTGGCTATTCTGGGTCTTCTATTAGTCCAAATTAATTTAAGAATTGCCTTTTCTATATCTGTGAAGATTGTCATTTGTATTTTGATGGTAATAGCATTGAATTCTTGTAGGGCTTTTGGCAGAATGCCCATTTTAATTATATTAATTCTGTCTAACCAAGAACATGGAATGTTTCCCCATCTACTCAGGTCTTCTGCAATTTCTTTTTTTAATATTTAATTTTTTTGCTGTAGAGATCATTTATATCCTTTGTTAGATTGATGCCAAGTATTTTATTCTTTTTGAGGATATTGTGAATGGGATGGATTTCCTGATTTCCTCTTCAGTGGAATTGTTGCTGTAGTATAGGAAAGCTATTGATTTATGAGTGTTGATCTTATAACCAGCCACTTTGATTAATTCATTTATAAGCTCTAGAAGTCTTCTAATTGAGCTTTTTGGGTCTGCTAGCTATAGGATCATGTCATCAGCAAATAGGGATAGCTTGACTTCCTCTTTTCCTATTTGAATTCTTTTAATTTCCTTCTCTCATCTGATAGCTCTGGCTAGAGTTTCAAGGACTATGTTGAATAAGAGTGGTGAGAGTGGACATCCTTGCCTTGTTCCTGAATTCAGTGGGAATGGTTTCAGTCTTTCTCCATTAAGCATATTGTTGGTTATGGGTTTGTCATAAATGGCTCTTACAAAAGATTAAAGTAACTTCCTTTGATCCCTATCTTCTCCAGAATTTTGAGAATAAATGGGTATTGAATTTTATCAAAGGCCTTTTCTGCATCAATTGAGATGATCATATGATTTTTATCTTTAGTTCTGTTTAAGTGATGAATTACATTTACTGATTTGCGTATGTTGAACGAGCCTTGCATCCCTGGAATGAAGCCCATTTGATTGTGATGTATTATCTTTTTGATATATTTTTGAATCCAGATAGCTAGAATTTTATTAAGGACTTTTGTGTCTATGTTCATCAGGGAAATTGATCTGTAGTTTTCTTTTCTTGATGTGTCTTTGTTGGTTTTTTTCTATCAGGGCAATATTTGCTTCATAGAAAGTATTTGGGAGGGTTCCAACCCTTTTAATTTCATGAAAAAGTTTACAAAGGAGCAGTGTTAGTGCTTCTGTAAAGGTCTGGTAGAACTCTGCTGAGAATCCATCAGGTCCTGGACTTTTTTTTTTTTAAAGCCTTTGATTGCAGTTTGAATTTTGCTACCTCAGACTGGTTGGTTTAGAATTTCAATGTCCTCCTGTGTTAATTTGGCAATGTCATATGTGGCTATATATTTGTCCATTTGTTCCAGGTTATCAAACTTGGAAGAGTATATATTTTCAAAATAAGTTGTGATAATCTTGTGGACTTTGGTTGAATGATATCTCCATTTTCATCTTTGATTTTGTTGATTTGCTTCATTTCATTCTTCCTTTTGGTGAGGTTGGCAAGGGGTCTGTCAATCTTATTTACTTTTTCAAAGAACCAACTCTGTTTTGTTGATCCTTTGTATTTTTTGTTCTCAATTTCATTGATTCCAGCTCTGATCTCAGTTATTTCCTCTCTTCTATTAGGTTTGGGATTGGATTGTTTCTCTTTTTGTAGGGATTTGAGTTGGAGCAGTAAGCCATTTCTTGACACCTGAATTATTTCCTGTCTTGGGCGAGCCCACTAACAATCTCTATATACCTTTTTAAAAGCTTTGCATGGGCCAGTGGCCAGCCAAAATGGCATTGCCACATACTCTTGGTGCTTAAATTCAGGTCTTCACAGTATGTTTATATAGTTGACTACCTTTGTAGAATAGGTCTTTTGGCATCCTCTACTTTCTATGGCCATGTCTGGGAAGACTTCAGTTTAGGAGAATGTGAATCCATGAGTCCAAGTGCTAGATTAACTGCTCAATTATATCCTGATGAAAGGGAAGGTTTGAGTTCCTTATTAGAAAATATCTCTTGTTAGGCTTGCTCTGTTGTGAACAGGGGAAAGTTTATAAGGAGGATCTTGGAGGCATAATCATTTCTCGTTATAGAATTGTGCTGTCAAGTAGATAGATGTATATCTTGGGAGATGGCTAAATCAAACCTCTAGCCAAGTTGAAAATGGAAAGTTAATTCTGAGCAGAAACAGGTACAGGTTCCCTGTTGTGGTCATGCCATACATTAAATAGAAATGGAATAGATGGAGATTAGGGAGCAAGAGAACAGTTACAGAAGAATTATACAGAAAAGCAAGGTTTTGGGCAGTTGTGGGCAATGTAGAGGACTGTGAGATCACCCTGGCCCTGCATTCCTTCCTCTCCTACATGGTCTGGGAATTTAGTGAAAATTCTTACACAAGAATCCTAGGAGCATTTAGTCATTTTGTTTCTAATAAATTGTCTGCTGATTACATTTCTTCCTATAACCTTATAACAAGAGTGATTTTTCTCCAAGGCAGAGGGCATATGAAAAGATCTCAAAAGGTTATTTATGGAAGGGTGTGGATAATAAAGGGGTTACATGGCAAAGACTATGTTCCTAAGGGTTACATAGTCATGACAAAATCAAAACACCTTGAAATAAAGTTACTGATGCTCAGTGAATGCTAAAAAATGCCACACTGAAGAACTGGGATGGTAGCTAAGATAATTTGATTGTATTTACAAAATTCTAGTGCACATTAGGATCCTGTAATTATTAAAAATGATACAAGAATACTAACAAACTGACTGGGGAATATTTAGAGACTTCAAATCCAAAAACATTGAAACAATTTATTCAGAATGAATTGTAATAACAACAATGAACCAGGTATGTATTTTTTAACAACTATTTTTTTAAAGATAGAAAGAGAAAGAGAGAAAGAGAGAATCAATTTTATTTCTTCTTTCATCTGCCCTTTATTTCTCTGACTCTTAGTTGTGCATGTGGGTGCTGGGGTTCGAACTCAGGTTCTTGTGCGTGCCAGGCAAGCGCTCCAACCACTGTCACCCCTCCAGCCTGTATGTATTGTTTTGACAATTTGTAACTTTTTAAAAAATTTATTATTTTTCACTTCAGAGAAATCCTTTATTCCTTTATTATCAAATTTCATTAAAAATGTTTTTACATTTGATGGTTTTACTTCTTCCACATTGAGTCTTCACAATAATCCCATTTGTGCTCTCCTGCTTTAGCTAAGTAGCTTGGTTCCTTCCCAGGCCGTTCTGTGGCTTCCTAGGATTGTGTCCCTGATCCAGCTGTGTCCTTGGGTTGGAGTTTTCCTAGAGTGTCATCCTGTTCCTGTGTCCATGTAAGGTGGGTGGCTTCTGTGGCACATTGTTCTGCTTTCTGCTCCAGTGTGCATAGCAATCAGATGGGTGCTTTCTCCAACTAAGCATTTGTAGTTTCTGTAGCTATCCTCAAAAAGGACTACACAATCCCTTTGAGAATTTAATAGAATTCCATGCTTTCTGTATTTTCAGAACCTACTCTTCTAATCACAAAACTATGTTTGGCTGAAGCCAAAAAGGTGTTATCTGCATCATCTTAGCAGAAAATACATAGTTTGGAGTCTCAAAATATTTTAAATTTCCCTGGTGTTCCTTTCTTGTAGCTTGTTAATCTCTTCTGCTATACTTTGTCAGAATTTTAAAATTATAAATGGCGCAAGGTTTTACCAACCTATCCATCCATCCATCCATCCATTCATCCATTCTTTTATTTATTATTTAGTTCTTCCTTCAACACTGTCTTCTTCAACATTAAATTACTTTGTTTGGCAAGGGCAGACTTGGAAGTAGACCCCAAGAGGTTTGAAATAAGAACTCTGAAGGTTGGCAAGAGGCACAAACTGAAACAAATTGGCTACTCCTCGGTTTCCTAATCTGAGGGAATTTTGTCAGTAATTACTTCTTACCCTTCAGTGTGTCTCCTAGGATATGCTCCTGGCACTTGATGACAATATGTGTCTTAGTGGCCTTTGATAGGAAGTATTTTTCTGTGTGCTTATTAGCAACTGGCTTTTATTTTCACAAATTGCTCATTTAAATTTCCTTCCTTTGAACTTGTGGTATTTTCTTTATTGATTTATGGGTTTTTACTGGAATAAATGTTTTAACCCTTTGTTATCTTGGTTGCCAATATTTTAATTGTCCTTTTAATGTTAATTTTGATAGCATTTTAAATCTTCCAAGCTTGACATTTTATAATTGTATCCATCATGTTCCTTGATAGTGTTTCATCATTTAAAAGTAATGTCTTCGTACCTTCAAAGACTTCAGAAATTTCACCATTTTTTTGGATTTCTGGGATATTATTTTATTTTATGTTATCATCTTGATGTTTTACATTTAATTCCTTAATGCAGCTGGAATTTTAGAATACAATGTTATAGGAAAACCTAATTTTTTCCCTAAACACTTCTGAGATATTCTAGTACATTTAAATTTGTTTTTAAAATACCCTCTGATCTGTCATACAAATTTCATGCTATATCAAATTTTGATATGCTCTTAGCTCTGTTTCTGAGCCAAGTATTCCCTTCTCTTTATACCTTGTGACTTTATGATGTACTGAACTTTGGGTGGGAGCTATGGTTTGAATATTCCCTCCAATACTAAAGTTGAAATTTTATTGCCATTGTAATAGTGTTAAGAGGTGGAGCCTTTAAGAGGTGACTAGGCTGGGCAGGTTCTGCCCCCATGAATAGATTAATGCCTTTATCATCTCAACCCACTTGGTTACCAGGGAAGTGGGCTCCCAATCAGAAGGGTGAATTGGGTGTGGTTTTCCTCTGTTTGGCCTGCTCATGCTCTTGCTCTTCTGACTCCCTGTGTCCTGATGCTGCAGGAAGGCTCACATGGAACTCCAGCGCCCTGCCCTTGGACTTTCCAGCATCCAGAACATGAGAATCAAATAAACTCTTGCTCATAAATTACTCTATTGTATACAGCAGCCGAAAACGGACCAAGACAGAGAGCAGTGTCTCCCTTCCTCCATTAATTTTTTAAAAAATCTCTTTAGCCACACATTACTGCTGATCTTTACTCTGACACATATTGCTGGAGTTTATGGTATCCTGCATGCTTCTCATTTTTCAAGTTTCCCTGAAGACAAAGTTTCATTGGGACTTTGGGCCATGCATAAGGTTCTTGTGAACAGAACCCTGGATGAATAGAAGATTCCAGCTATGACTTTGAGCAAGTTCGAATTTCTCTCTCTCTCTTTTTTACTTATAAAGTAAGAGGTTTGCTCTAAACAAGTTACAAGCTTTCCTTCATATCAGGATTTTACTTATAGAGATCTGACTGACGTTAGAAGTTTGAATCATGCATTGATTTGTTCTCTCATTAAGTTGCTGAATACTTCTAGGGAGAATGGAGATTGTGGTGGTAGGGATGGAGTTGAGGAGGCAAGGGAGATAAAACATAATTATCATTTTCAAGTAAGTTAAGTATTATAATTGTTTATATTTGCCACTATAAATTGTGAAAGGGCAGAGCTTGCACCTGATTCTTGTGTCTGACATATACTAAGTGTACATTAAGATGATTTGCTGATTGGGTAAACTCTGGCTGCTGCAAATTGAAAAAAAAATTAAAGCGATAATCCCATAGACTTTTTTCTTTAACTGCCATTGTTCATGACCACTTCCTGTTTTAATCAGACAACTTGGTTTTGTCTTTTATCCCAAACTCTTGGGCCTAAGCTCCAACAACTCAAGATGAGAAGCTGGATACACAGTGGAATAAATAAATTTTTAAATAAATTGCTGCAATTGGAATGTGAAGAGGAGCTTAACTCAACCACCACCTAATATTTCTTTCTTTCCTATTTCCAATTTCCCATCTCTTAAATCCTGTCTCTGATCACCCCTGATTTTATTTCTTCTTGTAATTTTTTAAGCTTGGTGTTCATACTTGGTATGTCTTCTGACTCCCAAGCCCAGCCATTTGGCTGTGGCTATCCTGAGACTGACCCATGTTAAAACTACTGCACAGCCAAATGTCAACTTTGTCCTTTCTGCTGTACTCACTTGGAACAGCTCCATCACCCCAGCGAGAAACTGATTATTCAGAGTAAGTGGCCAGTGTCAGGAAAGTGCTGCTATTGACAGATCACTGGGAGCCCAGGTATTTTTTCCCCTCATTTTAAAACTAGTCATCTGTAGGTGGAAGGTTCAGTGATAAGTACATTCATATTGTGCAACCATCACCATTGTCTATCTCCTGAACTCTTTTCATCTTGCAAAACCAAAATTCTGTCCTGATTAAAATTAACTCCCCTCTACCTACTGTTCCCAGCCCCTTCAACCACCATTTCACCGTCGAACTTTACGATTTTCACTGCTATAATTTCTTTAGCAGAGTGGGATCATATGGTATTAGACTGGCTTTTTGTCTGGCTTATGTTAATCTTCAATGGTGGTAGCATGTATCAGATTTTCTTTTCTTTTTAATGCTGAATGATATTCTATATTATGTATATACCACAATTTGTTAGCTCTTCATCTACTGATGGATACTTAGGTTGTTTCCATGTTTTAGTTATTGTGAATAATGGTAATATGAACCTGGGTATGCAAATTCCTTTCTAAGAAACTATTTGTGATTCTTTGGAGTAAATGCCCAAATTATAATTACAGATGTGTGGAATCACATGTTAATTCTATTTTTCATGATTTTTGAGGAACTGCAGCACTGTTTTCCACAATGGGTATACTATTTTAATTTCCATTAATAGTACATAAGTTTCTGCTTTCTACATACTTGCCAACGCCTGGTTTGTTTTGCTTTGTCTGTTTTGGTTGTAGCCCTTCTGCAGGGTACAAGTGGTAGCTCATTGTTTTTTTGCTTTGTCTTTCCCCAGTGACTAGTGATGTTGAGAATCTTTTCATTGGTCTATAGGCCATTTGTGTATTGTTGGAGAAATGTATTTTCAAGACCTTTATACATAGGAGGCTATTTTAAAAACTTGCATCAAATTAAAAAGCTTCTGCACAGCAAAGGAAATAATTAAGAATGTGAAGAGTGAACCTGTGAAATGGGAGAAATATTTCCCAGCTCTTCTTCTGACAGAGGGTTCATATTCAGCAAATATAAAGAGCTCAAAAAACTTAACACCCCCACATAAATAAACAAACCCAATTAATAAGTAGGGAAATGAACTAAACAGACACTTATCGGGGCTGGAGTGCTGGCTCAACAGTTACTATGCTTGCCTGGCATCACCAAGGAGGAGGGTTAGAACTCCAGCACCATGTATACAATGATGGGTCAGAGCAAAGGAGACCAGTTGAAAAATAAAGTTGAATCCCTCTCTCTCTCTCTTTCCCTGTCCCTCTCTCTCCTCAAAAAAAAAAAAAAAAAAAAAAGACACTTATTAAAAGAGGAAATACGAATGTCCAACAAATACATGACAAAATGTTCAACAACTTTAGATATCAGGGAAATGCAAATCAAAAGTACACTGAGATCCATCTCACTCTGGTTAGAATTACAGTTGTCAAGAATATAAACAATGCCAGGCACGGTGGTGCATGCCTGTAATTCCAATCATTTGGTAGGCTGAGACAGGAGAATCACCAAGTTCAAGGCTAGCCTCAGCAAATTAGCAAAGCCCTAAGCAACTTAGCGAGAACCTGTCTCAGCATAAAAAGCAGAAAGGAGTGGGGATTTAGCTCAGAGGTAAAATGTCCCTGTTAAATCTCCAGTACCAAAAACAGAACAAAAACAAAAACATGAAACAAAACAAATAATAATAAGTGCTGGTGAGGATGTTTGGGGAAATAGGAACACTATGGAACTTCTTCAAAAGACTAGGAATGGAACCACCATGTAATCCAGCTACTCTATTCAGTAATGCAAAAGAATTGCAGTCAGCATACACCAGTAATACACACATCCCCATGTTTGTAGCAGCACTGCTAGTAATAGCCAAGTTACAGAACCAGTCTAGGTGTCCATCAACAGATGAATGGATAAAGGAAATGTGGTATAAGTAAAACTCCACAATGGAGTTTTATTCAGCCATAAAGAGGAATGAATTCATGTACTTTGCAGGGAAATGGATGGAACTTAGGAGTAAATTAAGCCCAACTCAGAAAGTCAAGGGTCATTCTCTCAGATGTGGAAGCTGCAGAGGAAAAAAAAAAGGAAAACAGAATATTTCATGAAAATAGAGGAAGATCAGTACAGTAATGGAAGGAGGTCAGGGGTCCAGGGGTGAAGGGAGGTATTAGGGAATAAAATTGACCAAATTATGTTGTGCATATGTATGAATATGTAACACTGAATATCACTATTATGTATAATTACAATGTACTAATATTTTTTCTTCAAAAGAGAGAAAAAACTTGCATTAAATCTTCTTTTAGGTTTTCCAGAATCAAACTTACCTTTAATTTACATTTAATTTTTATCTTTTCTTTGAAGCCCTTCCTGACTTCCCTACATAGATCTATTACTTCTTCTTTTGTTTTTCATCCATATCTTAAAGCATTTATTCCTGTATATTGTAATAATCCTATGAACAACTATGTTTCATTTTATCTGCACATAAATTCAATGTTTATGTTTCATTAATCTTTACCTGTATAATTCTTATTATTATATATGGCATATAATAGGTGGTCAGTGAATTTCTGTTGAAAGAATAAATCAATATATTAATTATATACTTATATATTTTTAAAGTAAAATGTTTACTGGTACAGTCAACTGAATATTTAGATTCTGGCTTCTTAGGAAATTAACAAATGTTATTTATTAAGACAACTTATTTTGTGGTTCTTTACTACCAAAGATGAATGCTGATTCTCAATTCAGGACTAATAGTAAAATCATCTCAGTTCCTCAGTTTACTCTCAGGGGTGCTGTGTGAGGCCTGGGCACTGTGGGGTTTTTTTTGTTTTGTTTTTAAGTTCCCTGGGTAATTCTAATATTTGACCAAGTTTGAGAATCATGAAAAATCATTAAAAACTGAGTGATCACAGTCTGTCTCTCTCTTGCACCTTATGGAACTGAGTCACCATAGTGTCACATTCTAGGGAACTGCTAATACTCATGTGGAAATTAGTTTGTACATCTTTTCAGTTCCTAAGTTTTCCTGAGGTAATCAACACCTACTTTCTTCACCTCACTTTCTTCATAATTAATCATATTACAATCTAGTTAGTCATCGAATAGTAACGAAGGTGTCCCTTTTAAAATTTGAATATGAAAGACTTAAGTTCAGGTACAGTTAATCCAGGCATTTCGAATCCATGGAACGAGGGAAGAAGCTGGGCATATCTCTGAGTGTGAGCTATTTCAATGTGGAATGTTATCAAAGTTGGTGGGGAAATGTTGGTAACCTCTTTGCACTTGTAGATGTGAATTTTATAATTACTTATGGCTTTGCTTCTTTTGTTGTCTCTGGATCTAGCTTTTGCATTCTTTTAATGTGCATTTTTGTACAAATTAGAAAAGCAAGAGTTAAGATGGAGAACGTATGTGTCTGGCCATAGCCGTTCAGAGCAATTCAGCATGTCAAGCTGAGGTCAAATGAATAGGGAATGTCATTACTAAATGGTAACATTTTCTGAGGGTTTTAAAGAAATTCAAGTCTTTTTAAATCTACATTTATTTTATCTTTTTTTTTTCAGGGTGATAGGTTGCACTTCTAGTTCTTGTCAGAGATTTGTACATTAAGATGACTTTAAATTTAACTGTTTTAGAAATCAACTTTTCAAATAATATTTTAGGCAGCATCAATAGAATGTATAGAGTTTGATTTAAGATACAGAATTCTTTTTAAACTAAGTGAGATTTTTATTTGCTGGTGTGATATATGCCTAATATCTCTTTGATATAGTAATGAAGACATGGATTAGGTAATATTTCAAAGTTCTGTGACCTGTATTATAGGTATAAATTCAATCTTTTCATGGCTTATTAAATTTAAGATGCTATAATATTTAAAAATTTGGAATACAGTTATAACTGTTTTGAAGCTAAAAATGCACACATATCTAAGCAGCTATGCTGAGCATTGCAATGACATATTGATAAATAGGTGATTATAAAACATACTATGTGTATGTCAAGTCAATGATGCAGCATTCATGGTACAGTTTGCAAAAATGGGCGAGGGCAAAAGTGGGTTATTGAAGCAGCATTTATACACACCACCTCTATGATGCCTGCAAAGAACTGAGTCAAATAGTGAAAAAGAAAAGTGTGCTTTTTGTCTCTTATTAACCCATGGTACAAAGGTGAGCAGAAATATAGCTAACCAGATAGTGGATAAAGCAAAAAATCAATTTTAATTGGTGCATCCAACACTGTTCATACCTCTGACATATCCTCAGACCTTTTCATTTCTGTGCACTCATGCAAATCTCCAGTTGCCAACATCTCCAGCTCTGCCTCATGACAGTTCCCAAGTTGATGAAAGTCTACTCAACTCATCTGTAGACCACACAAGGCAGGTCCAGGGAATTATATCTTTTTAGGCACAACCTTTAACCAGTGGTGGATAAATTCTGTGGTTTCCTCTTTCCATAGCCGAAAGGACTCAAGTCCATGTTGTATTCCATCTCCCAAACGTCCCCAATTGAAGTGTCTACCAGTGCTCAGAGAGCAATTTGCCTAACACACCATTTATTGGCTTATTCATGCTCTTTATTTCTGTTACTCCTCCATTCTCCTACCAGTATTTGCTACGCCTCCCAAATTGAAAACATGTCTTTTTCTTAGGTCCCCTTCTGGGCAACTCCAACTAAGATGATTGTAATGACTTGAGGTGTTTTTTTTTTTTTTAAACTTTCCTTTTAGAATGGAAATTCATGAGAATTCACCTAAAACTTATTTGCAAACCAGTATCCTAGGTAACTCTATGACTGTGAGCATCTCACATCATCTTCCTGAGCCTTTCTTTATTAACAGATGGGGTAAATGATCTTGTTCTAAGATTCTACTATTTTGATACTAATTAATGATTCATTCGCCCTCATCTGAGCATTGTTTCAGGAATTTACTGCTGGAGCTGCTTCTCTTTGCTGGTATATGCCATTTGCTTATAGGATCCTCTCAATCAATACAAGCAGTACTTTCAAACGAGTCTGCTCAATGAATTCTTTGGGTACCCCACCCTCATTGGTCACTCGCTCAGACTCTAGGTACCATTCCTCCCAAGGCTAACTGTCCTTTAAAATGGATGGTTACAGCACCAGCTACAGAGCGCCCCCTGCCCCTCACTTTCTTCCCCTCCTGTGGCAGGTATGTTCTGTCTTAATGCAATCAGGTTTGCCTCTCTGTGGGACTCCATAGTCTCTCCCTATGTGAGGTATAAGCATTTGCTCCTCTATCTGATTTCATTTATACAGCTTAATAAAAAGGGATTTCATACCATGCTGAATAGATATGTGCAGCATGATGGGCTGATTCCACAGATGAAGTGTGTGCCTTTTCAGGTGGTGGAAATAATTGTGAGAACCACCAGCATGGCTCGCCTTCAGGGAGATGGATGTAAAGACAAAAAGAAGTGTGAAATAAGTGGGGGTGAGGGGAGAGTATGCACTTTAAATATTTATTTTTTAAAATGCAAACATGGTTGTTATTTTCCATTACTTGGCTGGTCTGAAGAGGGCTGCCTTGGGTTTCCTGAACACCTGCGGCTCTGCAGTCTGTCCTCCTGGCAGGCAGAAATGCATCTAGATTTTGGGTATTTGTTTTCTTTTGCTTGCAGCTATTCTTAGATTTGGAATGGGCATGCTAGTGGAGTACTATGGGGAGAGCCTTATGGGGTCAACATGGCATCACTGTTGCTTAGAAGGGGCTTCCTGGAGAAGGGCTGTCACTCATTGTGTTTTTCAGGTGGTTTATCTCAGTTTATTGGGGCTTTGACATTCAGAGCTTCAGGATCACGGTAATTCCATCAGGCATCTTGCCATCCAAATGAATGAGAGCAGATGTATGTGGACTTGATCAGACCCGTGGCTAGGTCCTAAAGCAGTGAAATTGGGCATTGAATGCAAAACCTCATAAAGGAGCCAGATTTCCCACAGTCAACTAAAAAGAGGCTCCCATCCCCCCACTCCCAGGAATAAGTTGAGGATGATAGTGATGTCCAAATCCCACAGACCTTTCAGAGTAGAGATGGTGGCCTTCTCCTATGACCTTACTAATGTCTGGGGTGATTTTATGGTTTTCCAAGTACTTTTGATTTTGAGCTAGGCTAAACTTGGTGGCATTGTTATTTGAAACTGTACAGGTCTCCTAGATTAGTAGGCCATTTTTAAGCTCCCAAATCTTCCAAGTTCAAATCGGATCAAAGGAACATTCCATTGGGAAAGTGGTTCAGAACAAACAAATGACCCAAACTCTTTCTTCCCTGCTCTGGCACCATCTTGGGGGTCTAAGTCCACCCTATCTGCTCATAGTTCTCTGCAAATAATGATGACTTTGTTGAGTCAGCTTCTGATGGAAGTAATTTCAGAAAGGTGCTTCTAATGTATCTTGTGTTATTACAGATTTTTTTTTTCCTTCACTTAAGTTGAAAGCCCTTGCTGACAGTCTCTTCATTTTTCTGATTCTGACATCTTGCACAACCTAATTGGATCTCAAATGTGTATTCAATGTTTCCCTGTCCCACATGAATTTAGGTGGGCCATCTGGGTAGTTCTGGTCAGAGAAATATTTCTCAGCACTAAATTGAGGTGGTAATAACCATGAATGACCCTGCAGCTTCTCCCTCCTCTGTGTAGCAGGAGAGCAATGTCCTGCATGATGGTGCCTCTGTTAGTCTATGTTCTCGAGCAGCAGTGATCCACAGCTTTAATTTGACTCTCACTGGGCATACAATATCAGAAAGAAGTATACTTTTTGTTGTATTAAGTTACTGATATTTTAGGATTATTTTTTGCCCTAGTACAGTCCACATCTCTTGACTAATTTGCAAACTGGTGCCTGATATAGGCTGCTCAAGAACAAAAGTACTAAAATATGTACCTTTGGTTTAATGATCCTGTCACAGGTAGTGGCTAAGTTGACCTAGGAGATAGAAATGCAGCTATTGTTGAAGATTGGCTTTTCAAAATGTCATCAAAGCAACTTATTCCTGAGACAGAATTGAATTTGTTGCTTACCACAGTCAAGGAGAACACCATGTGGATGCAGCGCCTTGAGAAAGGTCATGATCTAGCTGTGTGGAACTGGGGGATACCATCAAATGTGAGTGAGTGATGGCGGATGTTCTTTTGCTAGCAAGCAGATGAGATCCTTTGGTAAGTTGATGTCTAATTTAAGTTTGGTTTTAGCACAGAAGGATTTGAATAGGAAGGTGTTATTAAAAACATGGCTTATTAAATGACATTTTAAAAATTTATTATTTTTTTTCCAGAGAGGTGGGGGAGAGAGAATGAAAGAACCAATTTTATTTATTTTTTCATTTGGCCTTTGTTTCTCAGACACTTAGTTGTGTATGTGGTGCTAGGGTTTGAACTCAGTTTCTCATTCATGCCAGGCAAGCATCCCAACCACTGAGCCAGAACACTTTAACAGTTACCCCCACATGAGCTACTGACATGAAGTATCATATTTCTCATGCCGATGTCTAGTGTGATCATTAACAGCTAGAAAATGATCTCTTGCTTTTATCAGTTGTTAAAACCACATGGGCTCTTATTTAATTATTATTTTAGCCCTGTAACCCAATGGAACTGCAGAGTGGGCCTTTGTTCCTATCATTCCCTTTTCTTCACTCTCATCTCCATCCAGAGAAGTTCTTCTAGGCTAAGATTTAATGATTTAATGATATGTCCTTCTTGAGTCCTTCTTAGATCCCCCAAGCAGAGCTAATCCAATCTCACTGTGTTCACTGAGCACTTCATTATCTTTCTATTAAAGCATTTAACATGGTCTGAGTTTTTATTAACAGTTATTTGTATGTGCATTTCCCTTATGTATCTTTAGTCTTCATTCATGGACTGAAACTTTACATGAATAAATATCTGTTGTGACTTGTTCAGTGTAGGACACTTTACTAGGTGTATTAGTCAGGATGGGATAGGATATAGTATATACCAGCAACCTTACCGGATTTCTGTGATTTGACATGAAAGAGTTTGTATCTCACTGATATTATATGAAAAAGATGGATTAGTAGGGATCCCTGTACCGTTAGTGACTCAAAGGCATGGAATGACAGATAACAGGACATCTGGAATATCCATAGCTGAAAGAGGAAGAAAGAGTCTACCATGCTTTGCAGTGCTTCAGTTCGAACAACTCTATTTGAGTATAGAGATAGCCACTAAGGTGTTCTGGAGCCCCCCTGGATTCAAAAAATCTATAATTTAAAAATGTTATTCAATGAGGATTTAAATTTATTTTATTATTTTTTTAAAATTGATTGCATCGGTGCATTTAATCACACACAATAGTGGGATTCATTATTGTGTAATGAATACCACAAACACAATTTGGTCAATTTCATTCTGTTCTTTCTCTCAGGTTTTTAAATAATGTATTTATATTGAAATTCTACTGTGCCAAAACCAAAACTGTTAGAAATCAAATTAGCAGAGGCTGTTTATTCATATATGTGATTCAGCAAGTGAATCATTTACTGCCATGTATGCTCCTGCAGGGGTTCAAAGATTTGAAAGCAGGAGTTTCACAAAATAAAAGGGGTGTATTCTATTGGAAGGAGCATAGGGAACTTTTGGGATCAGCCCTTAAGTGTATTTGGCTATCCTTGCTTGGTTGCATAGAATTAGGCAAACAGTTTGGGGAGATTCACACAGAGGAGGAAGCAGTCTGTGGCTAATGATATCCTACAACTAGTGGGGTTGATAGGATGATTTTATTATTAAAAGGATAGAATCTCTGTGTCATGATCCTGAGTGGGGGTGGGGGTGATAGTGGACACTGAGTAGTTGTGTTCTCATTTAATTGTGGCAAATCCCCTTTGAGGGCATTGTCTTCATACACAGAATCAGTGAACTAGGCGAAGTCTAGGGTGTCTTCAGATCCTTTCAGGTCTAGAATTCTATGACAATGCTGGCCACAAACTAATTTAATTACATCATATTTATCATTGGTAATTGATATGAATTACAATTTGCTTCTTTGGGTCATTACAGGGAGAAATTATGTCTTTACAAATGAAAACATCTACCAAGTTTTGAAATTCTTCGTAAGAGTCAGCCATTCTCTGCTATTCAAAGGTGACAGATTTTGGGAGTCCTCTCTCCTAGCGTGTGTGTCTGTGGCTCAATGGACTGGTAGGGGTGAGTCCTCCTCTTCGTACATCCTGGAGGAAAGGCTCCTCTCGGATTGTGGATACATCCTCGCCTCCTACAACCTAAGGCCATTCATGACCCTGCCATTTAGATGTGCAGTCAGCTGGAAACCTTTATTCAAAGCTGCTCCAGGCTGAGCTGCTGCCAGGCTGATGCAACTCGCCCAGCTGTCCACATCCATGCCACAAAGTTGGAAACTATGCCCTGGAACAACCTGGATCCTCCCTGCATATGGTTTCTCCACTTTAGCTCACCTGATTACTGCAGCAGAGTTCACCTTGGGGCAGAAAGTACTGTCATGATTTTAGAAATTGTACATCAGCCCTCGTTTATATAAATTATGAATAAAGGATGCTTAACAATAATTTGAAGATGTATTTGTCAAGGGCCAGTGTTTTGCTAATGCTCGTGTGTGGTTCACTAAGCGAGGTTCTCGTCATACTTCCATTGGAAAGGGTCATCTGCCAGTTCAAGTAAGATTTTTAAACTTGACACAGTATGAGAATTCCTAAAATTGATTCAGCTCTTACTATGTATTGGGCTCCGTGCCAAATTCTTCACATGCACAACAAATCATTTAATCATCAATATCACATCGGTTGAGATACTCTTCATACCACCATTTTACAGATGAGAAAAATGAAGCTTAGAAGATTGAAGTAACTTGCCTGGGGACATATATTAAATAATTACTTATTCTACTTATGCTATTAGAATTGACAGATAGGCAGGCTTTCTATTTATAACTTTTTATTGTAGGTGTAAATTTTTACTTTGGAAAATATTACTGGGTTCTCAGCATCTTAATCTCATTTCACTTTTAAAATATCACATTGATACCACATCACAATAGGGACTTAGTACCTGTGAGTTATCTACCTAGAGTTGTTGTTGGTTGGTAGGATGGCCTATGAGCATCTGGCATCATAAGTTTCAAGTTGAGTTACACCAGAAAGGAGAAAGAAATATGTACTTCATTTTATGCTTAATGAAGGTCTTGGTAGATGTCATGTTTCCTGTTGGAAAATGATTATACTCTGAACTCTGTACCTGTGATCTAGAAAAACTTGTTGCTTTTGTTTTTTTTCTCTTTCTTTCTTTCTTTTTTTTTTTTTTTTTTTGAGTCATTTCAATGAAGAAAATGGAGCCCATTTATTTGTGAAAAAGCAGTGGCAAACGCCATCACATCCCCTCTTGTCCTCTCTCTGGTTGTCCATCTGTAGAATGGGGAACATGAGTGACCTCAAGTAGAACTCGTGCTGAGCATTTGAGAATGCAATGTGCAGATGGTAGATCCGCCTCACTTTCACATATGGCCCTTCCCCAGAGAGTAGGGCTGGGCAACAATTCCACTGAATCTTTGCAGGCATAGTTTCTAACGAACATTCACGAATGTTCATAATGCTCATAATTGTGCAGTATATCACTTGGTAGCACATGCATTTGGTTTGAATCTTGATGAAGAAGTTTTTTTTAAAAAAAATTATCCCTTGTTTTTCTGGCATAATATTTTGAACAGCAGCAATGCAATCTGTTGTTTGTTCAGAAATGATGGCAGAAGGGGTGTATGTTGTGTGTGTGTATGTGTGTGTGTATGTGTGTGTGTGTGTTTGTGTGTGTGTGTGTGTGGAGGGGGGAACTGATATAAGATCTGTTCAGTCCAATTAAAATGAAATTCTTCAACCTAGAGCTACCTAAGTGAGATATCATCTTGTGGGAAGAGATTGAGGCTTAGAATGAATTTAGTTAAAACTATACTCTCACAGTGGGCACATAGCAGAGAAAATCTGGTCTTTAGCCCACCTTACTCAAAGTGGGCATGTGCACACATGCATGCACGTGCATCCCACATTCACATAAACACACAATACAACCACACAGAGAGCAGAAGGGGGCTTTCATCTCATGGTCTTCCTGTGTAGAATTCTTCTGGTCTTGGCTTCGACAACTCTATCTTTTCCTCCCCCATCACTCCCACCCGCTCCCATCTTGGAGGCCAAGCTTTGCTAGAGAGAGAGGAAGCCTCCGGGCTGGTGGCAAAATCTCCATAGCAACATGGCACTGAGTCCTGCCCCCAAGGTCTCAGCCATGCTTGCCTTTTGGTCTTGGCCCAAGAGAAGCAATGAAGGTCTTCCTCACTTCCACCTCCCAGGCCCCAATTAGTTGTGACTTGGAGTGACCATCCTCCTCGGGGGGACTCATCTCCCTCATCTCAGCACACCTTTGTGAGTTGGATCTTTCATTTCTTTCTGCCAGGACAGAGGTGCCCAGTGCCAATTTATTTACGTGTTTCAGAGAACAAGTCAGGCTTTCTCAAGGCTCTGCTGGCAGCCACCTACTGTGCAACCCAGGGATCCTGGGAAGAGCTCCTCTGAACAAAATGTCGCTCAGAGGAGACAGGGGCCTTTGGAGGGACAGAGTGTTGTAGGGTAGTGCAGCACAGGTAGGGCTTTCGGGTAGGAGGTTACTGTTCAAGTCTATTTCCTATCAACAGCACAGAGCTGTTTGGGATTTTTAACCAATCACTGAATGACAGGTGTGCTCAACAGTACATATGAATCCTAGTAATTTTGTGCTGAGTGTGAAAAATGAGCTCCAAGAAGATTACAGATTTTAAGATAAAATTCAAAACTAATACAAGTTAAATACCACTCTGTAAGTACAACTATATTGTGATTTAAAAGTGTGTGTGCATGTGTGTGTGTGTAAAAGAATGATGAATGACAAATTTCTGGCTATCTTGGAGACACAGTTTGGATAGAGGAGGTGGATATAAATTATAATCAATGCAGAGACCTTGCATTGGGTGGCAAGTTTATGAATATTCATGATTATATTTAAATGACTTGGTTAATGAAAGTAAGGAGGATCTTGCTGGATCAGTGATAGTGGCAGGTTCTGAGTCACGACTGTGGTGAGCCCAGTTCTGGATATTTGAGGGTCACAAAATCAAATGCCAGATAAGACACTTTTTTTTAACTTTTAAAAACACTCCTTAGCTGCAGTTGCTGAAGCAAATCACCCCTGCTCTCCAAATCTTAAGTTATCTTGCAAAATGAAGGGTCTGAGCTCAATTGACTCCTGGTTTTTTTTTTAGGAGAACAGCAATGTGGCAGGGAGACCAGGATCTGGCTGCCTGGGTGTGACTCTTAGCTGTGCCACCGCAGTCAAGGCAGCAGGCCAACGTGGTGCCAACAGCATCTGTGACCGCATTATCATAACACAGATGTTTTCATATCACATGATGATTTTTCAGGTACCTTAAAATATCATGTACAGTCATAATTACCTCAAAAAGAGTTGTTTGTGGGTGTGTCTCCGGATTTTCCTATTGAATTTATTAATAAATAAGCACATACATTACCACATCACACGTTTGTTATTTTGACAACTGCCTGTATTTTAATGTTCTTGATTTCCTTTGTAATCCTGTTTTCCTGAGGCAAGTTCCATAGGTTTCACCACAGAGATAAAGGGTTTGTAGCTCAAAAAGGGTCTATAACCTTTACTGAAAACTCCTAACTCCGTAAACTTATAATCACACACATACAGAGAGAAACAGGGAATTCTGTTAAGTGGATGGATAGCTTGCACGGTTTGAGAAAGCCTGAAAAAATATGCTTTCCCCTCCATTCCCCATATGTTATCATCTTGATGTTTGTCTTTCCTTTTGATAGGTGATCTGCATTTATTCCTTTGAAGATGAATAGCAAGATGGTATTTTTGACACATTAAATACAGGGAGAGGAAGTGTGCTCATTACCTTTTCAGTTAAACTCTACAAAGGAAAACAATTCTTTTGGAAATGACTTAAATGTGTTAAAACATTTCATTCAAGCTCTAAATCATTTTTTGAAAACACTTGAGAGAATTCCAAGACCTAAAGGTCTGAGTTGTTTCTTCCAGTCTAAAAAATGAGGGTCAGACAAAGTGCAATACAACATCCTTACAGCATTTCCTACAACACGTTAAAAAAGAAAAAAAAAAAGACACATGGCCCTGTGGACTGAGCCCCATCAGGAAGGAATCTCTGTGATTTCTACTTGTGTTTTCTTACTCATTCATTGGTTTCCTTCCCCCTGGTGACTTTGAATCTTCATGAGTTCTTGTACAATTGTTAATTTCCACAGAAGAAGTTAGTTTAAATGTGCTACAATTTGTTGTAGACTTGTTTGTAGGAAGGAACAAAGAGTTTTGTGAAAAGAATTCATCTCAAGTGAAGAGGAAATAGAGACAGCACACAAGCTTGGTCCCAGGACACTCAGCTGTTTCTCTGCTAAAAGTTTCTTTGCTAACACCTGAGCAAGTTTTTAAGCAGAAAAATGAACAGACTTCTCAGATTGGTCCCTGGCAGTGTGCAGCTGGAGGAGGTCTCAGAGGTGGTAACCTTAGCACAACAGGCCCTTAAGGAACCTTTTTGCATTCCCTTGGAGTTACTTTCTAGCCTCTGTGGCAGCATCTAGCAAGTGCTCCGGCTTTTTCTTGCCTCTAATCCATGCTTCCTGGCTGTGTAGCTGCAGCATTCCTTGGCCTGCACCTTCCGAGTAAATGAGCGTTTACCCTCCCCACCTTGTGGACCGGTTTCTGGGATGAGGGCAGGACATAAGGCTGCCCAGCCAAAGTGAAGCTCTCTTGCATCGGATGGCAATGAAAGCAAATTTCTCTTTCCTGGAAAAAAGGAATGTGGATGTGACTTTGCATTCAATGAGGACATTTTGTCCAAGTGGGAAGCCAGCCTGAGGACAAGAGTAACCATGAAAGATGGCAGACTGACACAAGTTCTTTGTGCAGAAACATAACTAGAGCCATGATGAAAACAGTCCCGAAGCTTCCTGCTTCAGGGTTTTTCTGATATATAAACAAGACAGTGGCTTGGCCATTTAAACTACTTCGATTTTGTTTTATTTGCTTGTTTGTGTTATTGGGAGCCAAAAACATTACTTATTTTGGCCACTCAGTTGTGGTGATGTCTGGGACATGCTAAATTATAGAAAAGAAGGGGGAAAGAGGCAAGATCAAAAATTGTGGTTTATCTGGATCCCTGGCCTTACATCACTCTGTGAAAGTTTATTCATAAGATATTATTAATATCCTGATTTTACAAATTAAAACACATCAAGAAGTGTGCTGTTAAGTCTCATGGTCCCATATGAATTGGTTTTTAAATTAAGAATAGAAACCTCATCTTTTGATTCTGTGCCCGATGCACACAGACAGCACAGATCATTGTGGACTTTTAAGTATTTATTTGAAGTTTTAAAACCAGGAGGCATTTCACTAAATTCTTTTAGCTTTGGGACATGGGTATGACTTATGTCCCCCTGAAATTCACCCACAAAGGATACCAGCTGATCTGGAGTTGACTCTTCCTTTATTGTCATTAGATGAAGATGACAGGGGATACATTATTGAAATCACCTCAACCCCCAGCAGAAAAATTATGCTCATGTTCCAGCTAATGGAATTTCTCTGTTTGGCAGGAAGGTTAGATTGTAATAATAGCAATTGTTTATTGAGCATTCACTTTATATTAGGATTGTGTTAAGTGCTTTACGTGCATTATCTCATTTAATCTTTGCAGAAACTTAGGAAGTTGTTACCATTATGCTGTTTTTCATACATCACCACATTAGAAATGCGGTGGAAGGATGACCTGGGGATGTTATTAGGAGGTTGATGGGGGTTAATAATCTCAGACCAGTCTGGGGCATTCATACATTACTATTCTTCATGATAGAAACCATCAGGATCCTACTCAGGATGCAAACAGGTCCCTCTAAAATGGTTTTGTGTCATTCATGAACTGAAAATTGCTGTTTGAGATGCTGCCACTAATCTTTTTCTGAAATATTCAGGATTGGTCCTTCTGAGTTTGAATAACACATCACAATTTTTTAAAAATTTGCTTTTGGTAAAGGAAATAAAATTATTTTTTCAAAATACTCTGTTATTTTATACTTGAAAGTAATTTGATTGAATGCTTCATGCTTCATTGGTTGACAACTATATATTAAGGAGCTATGAAGAAGAGAGAGGCGTTGCATTTCTGAATAGTGATGATGAATAATCAGTTTTTGTAACTGCATATCATTACATGTTTATTCTAAAGTTGAAATAATGGTTTTATAGTTATTCTGAGATACTTTGGAGAAGGTAGATCATTCAGACCTTTTCATAAGAATAAGCATGAATCTCCTATGCCATACTTAGAAGATGTATAGGAAAGCCCAGTTATAGGCTATCATGAAACTTTTTATAAAATATGTTTCTTGAAGATGAATGCTATTTCTGTAAACAATTAAAATTAAATCTCTCCAGAGAAAAATGCACCAATGGAGACATTTGAAATAATGGGGGGTTAAAGTGGTTCAGATTTTGGCAGTTCCAAGGCTTTTGGGCTCCATGGTACAGCGTGTAGCCTCCTTTCTCGGTTTCTTGTCTATATCACTACTTGCTTTAAGTATACCTTGCTTCCCCACATGTGCCAATAGTGCTGACCATCTGTACATGGTTCACAAGACCTCAAGTTCAAGATTTCAGAAAGAAATTAGTTTTCTAGTAATTTGCTCAAAGTTTAAAAACTTGAAAGCCTACTATTGAGTTTACTTAGAACAAGGGATCTTGTTCTAAGTAAACTTGTATCATCAATTTCTCATTTACAGCATCTCCATTGCTGAATGTTAAAAAGTTGATATTTTTCTAAGCAAATGGTACCAAATACAAACCCATAATTGAAGTCTATCAGCAGTTCTGTAAAAGTGAAGCAGCTTCAGCCAATCCACAGAGCTCCCCTGACAAAGTAGATGGCAGAGAACGCTGGCCTTGGTGACTTCATTATCTCTTTATCCACGTGGAGATAAAATTTCTTCTCGTTACCTTCAAATCCCCTTTAAGCTCCACTCTCCCCATCCCTAAACTTGATCCTCTGATGGCTCATCCAGACACAACTTCAGAAGGGGGTCCCAGGCTTCACTGAGCACCGGACTTGGCTCATCCTGGTCTGCTGTGCTGTTCTTAGGACACCTGTTGGTGGTCAAAGAGAAAATGTTTGCACCGTGCTCCCTGAATTCTTACTGGTACAGTGACATTTTCATGAGAAGACGTGGAAATTATGCGGACTGAAATGAATTCTTGAATAGGCATGCATGTCCCTTTCTCCTCATCAATGAGCTGCTGAATAAAGCAGTAATCAGTCAGAATCAGGGCCGGAGTTAGACCAGTTGACCTACAGCCTGGGCAGACCTGATTATCTCCAAATCTGAACACTGTGGCCTGAAATATCTTCCTCTTTCATCGTCACCACCCATATCCCCTTTGTGACAAAGTCCTATTTTACATCTTAATCTTTTCACTTCTCTCAGTCTCTACTCTGGTCTAACTTATGATCATCTCTTGCTTTCCAACAGCATTCTAACTTGAATTTCTATTTGTGTCTGGCTGCCTACCAATCTATACTACATAGAACAACCAGAGTTAAATGGTAGACCTGAATTATGCTATTCCCTGAAATGTCTTCCTGTTGATTTTAGGATTAAAAATTCATGCTCTAAGCTGGATAAAAAGCTGCAAAAAGTTTGAAGCTACCTTTTTTCCTACCACCAACCCTCTGCCTAAGGCTGGGAGCAGGAGTTTCCAGAAGCCTCTTCCCTTTGTGGCCCTGGGCTGGAAATTGCTGTTGATAGGTCCTGCTATGAGATTTGAAAGGTGGATGTGAGGGGGAAAATGTTATTCTTAGGCAGCCACGGGGTTCAGACTTGGAACTTTGTCACATGCCCAATAGCTTCACAGATCTTTCTGGAAATTCTCAGTCTGTGGCTGAGGTGGGCTTTGCAGGTTTCCCTGAATGTTTGTCACACCATTCTCACTCAGGGCTCCAGACTGAAGCCGGTGGTGATCAGTTCTTAGATTTTCTGACTGCATCTTTATAGACTTTTCCTCCTCACCTCTTCTTACTTCCCTGTATACTGTAGCTCCCATATTAAACCCATGGCCTTCCAGCTCTCCTGCTAATTCTCTGATTCGTTAATTTTTTAAAAATATGCTATTTTGTGTCATCATAGGAATTTTCTAAAATGCTCCCATTATTCCCATACAGGTTCCCTTCTACCAGTGAGCTATAACTCATCCCCACAGGTAGGAAGGTAAAGCTCACTGTTTCGGGGGGTTTCCTTGAACTCTAAATGTATCCTTATATATTTATTTAGGGTATGAGTCTCTTAAAGGGTGTCTTCTTCATAGGACTATAAGATCCATGAGAGCAAGGACTGAGTCTGTTTTACTCAGGATCTAATTCAGTGCATGACACAGCAGACCCTCAGTAAATGCTTGTTGAGTGAATGAGTGAATGGATTTTTGTGAATCTACTCACTGGGTCTGCAGTAAGGGAAAGGCAGCCAGACTGGCAATGTGGATCTTGTCCTCTGCTCTGACTTGCTTGTCCAGTGTTTCCCTTTCTAAAAGAGACATTGTCTTTTCAGCTCATCTCAGTTTGGAGGATGTATGTGATAACTTCAGCACCCACTCCCAGAAAAATATATTCATGGTACCCTGATCTCTTCCAACTAGCATTCTTTTCTCCACTGTCTTTAGCTAAATTTTTTTTCTTTTTGGTAATAGGGCTTGAACCAGGGCCTCATGCACGCTAGGCCAATGCTCTATCACTGACCTACATTCCTATCCCTCTAGCTTTAATTTTAATGCTTAATATAACCCATAGAATGATTTTCAGGATAATTATGGCTAGATATTTTTTCCTAAGTACCTGAGCTGTTGTCATCTCCCACATTGTTTTGGCCTGGAAAACCAAGCTCTCAGTGAGCTCTGATCTATGGCAAGGACATTGTGACAGTTCTAGAGGAATGAGGCTAATGGCAGAGCATGATGAAGCCAGAGAATTGCCAACTCCTCTTCAGAGTAGGAGGTCTGCGCTGGATGGAGCAGAGCAGCGTTACTGCCGATCTGGAGCAACTCTTAGCCTTCCTTTTCATTTTCCTACAGCTTTCAGTCTCCTTTAGTCTAACACAGGCAGAACTCAGCGCTGGATAGCACAGACCTTTCTGTCTGTGTTTTTGGAACATATAAAATGTTGCCTCAACAGCCATAATTTTAAACTGTTCTCTTTCCTTTTTACTCTCCTTGTGAAATTATACCTCTCTGAAGGGCAATGATTTCAAAATCAAATCACTCTGATTGATTGACTTTGATATTTTGTTCATCATAAATTTTTTGTTACTAATTTTAATTTTTTCAATATTGCCTTAAAACGTTTTCCTGGACTACTGAGTTTTTGGTACACCCTTAAATTTTGTGCCCAACATGACCATCTCACTCTAGTTCCAGCCCTATAGCATAGCAGGCAAGAATGTCCTTGAATGTGGATGGTCACACAGCTCATCAGTGACCATGTCATCATAATTACTTGTAGTGCTTTTCTTTCCAGTTTGGAAACCCAACTATTCAATGATTAGGCCCCATTATTAGAAATCTATGTGATGCTGTTGGCTTTGTCCAGCTTGGCATGATCATTTAAACAGTAATCTTTAGGGGTTGGGGATTTAGCTCAGTGGCAGAGCACTTGCCTAGCATGCGCAAGGCCCCGAGTTCGGTCCTCAGCCCTGAAAAAAAAAAAACAGTAATCTTTGGAAATAAGGAACTATTCATATTTCTTAACTGAATTTCAGCCTTTTGAAAAAAATGGCATGGCAGAGGGAATTGAGTTTATCTTTATGCTCATTTGTACCAGGGCCATGTATGAATCTCACCACATATGCTTGGCAGTTGGTGCAAAGCAGATATATGTATGGGCTGCTAAGGGTGTAGCAAAAGAAGCCCTTAACTTTTTGGGTTTGGTTCTGCTGTTTTCAGAGAGTGGCCTCAGGGTGGCCCTGGGACCACTGTGTTCAGCCTCTGGTACAGCCACACTCAATTCAACAGCTCTGATTAGAAAAAAAGAATAAAGAAATTAGCTACAGGCATGCGCAAACATGCAACACACCAAAGATTTAAGCAGACACCAACAACACTGAAAGTTGGGGAAAATGTTGGGGCATGTTCCAAGGCCGAGACTCCCACCAGTGAGACAAATGGCGAGAAAAAATATGGGAAATCACTGTTGAAATAATTTTGTTCTCCGAGGAAACATTCAAATCAGTTGATCAAAAAGGGTTGATGCCGAAATGACTTGCTGCCTCAGCAAGGGGTGGAAATAATTCTGCTAAATTTTACGTTCCAGTGGCATGGGAGCAAAGGACGGATTTCAAGACAACTTTTATTGAAATGGAAAACAGTAACTTTAACTAAAGAGTGAGGGAAATGCCAACAGAAATAAAAGGCTGAGAAAGCAGAGGACAACGTGTGGAACTCTACACGGAGCTCCACAAATTGAAACAACCAAAATAAATGCCAAATGCACAAGAAAATAAATGTAATTTATCAGAGGTTAATGCTTTTTATGTTTTGTTCATATGGCAACTTGTTTTATGGTTAGATAAAAAGGATTGGGGACCAGACAGGGCATAAGGCTTTTCTAATCCACAATGAGCCACTCTCTCCCTGTGACCTTAAGCAACTCTCTGGAGTGTGTTGGCCTCACTCAATCATATGTACACGTGATATGTACTTGTACTTGGATGATGAAAGGGGAGGAGTTAGTTGGCCTGTGGAATGCAGCATCATTTTTGAAGATCAATTATCACCTCTGTAAAATGCCGAGAAGGGAGACTAAGAGGGGTTCAGGTCTGCAAGGGAGTAGACGCTCTCTTTTGGCTTTTTTGGGACAATTCTCATAGACCAGAGTGTTTGCTGTGTGCATGTTCCTGGCAAGGGATTTGGAGGATTAACCAGCTTGCTGATAGGACAGCAAATAGTTTAATCCTTCTGGAGCACCTGCCGTGGGGTGGGCTGTGCTCAGCACAGCAGCAGAGCCCGTCTCTTCTGTCCCCTCCTCTGTTTTAGTGCAGCGTGCCCTGGACTCCGTTGGTGTCTAGACATGTTGATGGGTTATTTTAAGGTGTGGAATCTCAGTATCCTTTCTCACTATCCACTAAATCACTAAGGAGCATGGGTACTTGGCTCAAGTATAAAGCGTGCCAGAATACACACTGTAAGGTCACACCGAAAATGAGCTCCAGCTTGTGAGGGGCTTGCAGTGCCATGCACTTGGCTCCTGCTGCTCTCTTGTCTGGTGAGTCTCCCCAGTAACTACCCAGATTAGTTCCTGGAGTACCCCAGGCTTGTTTGAATTTGTAGTACTTTCTTCCCTTGCATTACTGAAATAAAGAAAAAAAATGATCTTTATTCATCCCAATTTCTCACTCTCTCCTCCCTCGTTGGCTCTAAAGCTGAGCCAAGCTGATTTCTTGTTTTTCTTATACATTCTTTGTTCATGCACATTCTCTCTGAATGCCCTTTGCAGTAGATGAAATTGGTGAGCCTATTCCTCGCCATCCCTTGTCTCTGCCCCTGTATCCAAGCACAACTTTTGCAATATAACCTTTTGCAGTGCTCTTGAACTAGAGAGGGAATGCAGCTCCTTGCTTCTTGGCCACTTGACTTTGGCCTTAGTTATGTGACTTGCTTTGGTTAGTGAGATATGGATGGATGTGAGGTTGTGCTGGTTCCATTTCCACAAGAAGAGCTTCCTCCAGATGAGAGTTGCCTGTCCCTTCAGCCCAGGCCTCAGAATGAGCACTGGAAGGGCAGACCTGCAGCAGGAAGCCTGCAGCTACCAAAGCCTGAAGAGGAGCTGCTACTGCTGCCCCCAGATGCAGGAGTAACAAGCGCTCTGTCACTACTCACCTGTCACCTCACTTCCTTCTGATTCAACACGAAAGCTTCAGGAAGAATCCTCTGGCATGCTAAACTTGCATCTTTCTTCCCTTAGGTTCTATAACTTGCAATGGGGTTTGGAATTTGTGGCTCATGCCTTGTGTCTTGTTAGATCCAGGGTGCGGATGTGTGTGTCCTCAGCCCTTTCCTCTGACCATTCCCCCACCCTACACCTCTCCAAGGTCAAGGATTTGCTGCAGTAGTCTATGTTCTGGTTTCTCCACTCCTGCTTCACACCGTCTGTTCTTCACACAGTGGCCATGGTCGCCTTTCAAAGACTGAGCCCCTTTGTGTCACACCTTCCCTTCCTTCTCTCCTTCATCAGCCGTTTCTTCCCAGCTTACACTCAGTATTCAGATATGCTATCCCGACTTTGTACCAAGGTGCACATTATAATCTCCATCAGAAAACTGCAACTTGTTATCTCCATACCCCCCCCCCCACGCCAACACAATCCTCTTCTAATTCTTTCCTGCTTATCCATCAAGTCTTGGTTGTTGTTTGCTTCATTAACTGTTTTCTGTTTTAGGCATCCCAGTTATGTGTTCTGTGGATATTTGGCTCATTCCCTATTTTTGTAAGTTCATGTATTGCATATTTACCAAAGTGATCTAAAGTGCAAATACTGGGTAGCCTTTGAAATGATTTCGAATTTGTAGATATGGATACTAATATACTACTGCCTATTTCAGTGTGTGTGTCTGTACACCTCTGTGCTCTGAGTGCTATTGTTTGCTTTCAGCCAATGAGAACCAGGGAGGCAGACTGCACTGTGGATTCTTGGCTGATGAGTGTTAGCACCTCATGCTGCACGTGCTTCCAGCCAGCAAGCTCTCTGCTGCTGCGTCCTGAGTGTTCTGCAATATGGTCTGTTTATTTTGGTTTGGCCTGCTTTTCCACCATTTATTTCATGCCTGGGAAGCAGCGTTGACTTATCACAGATGACAAAAGGTGTGCAAATGTAAAGTTTTATATTAGTGAAAGAACTTCTCCTTTCACACTTTGAAAATCATAAAACATCAGTGGGGCCTGGGAGCTTTGGGTAATAGCTGTTTCAAAGGTTATTGAAGCCACTATGGCTGGAGCCATGGCATGACTTCAACTGACTTACAGAGATGTGGAATAATTGTCAATGTGCCATGTCTGGAATGCATTTCCTTAGAGACTTAGGTAATATGACCTCAGGTAGAAATGATTCACTTAGTGTCCTCTTTTATAGGATTATATCCCCTGATCTAAGTAGGAAGTTGGTTTCTTAGTTACAGTTCACTGTCTTCTACAAGTTCAAAAGCTACTTGAGGCTTGAGCTACGGTCTTTCTTATTCACTGTTATGCAGTTATGCCCTGTCAAGATTCATGTAAATAAATATTTATAAAATGAAAATGGAATGAAAGACTAGGTAAATCACATCCCTCACACCTGTGGTGCTGTTAAGAACTCTGAGGATTCTTATCTGACCAGTGCCCAAGTGTTCTGATCTCATCAGTGTCACTAACCAAAAAAATAAATGGCTATAGCTCAAGGTTTCTGCAAGCCTGTTACATGAGGATACAGAAAAAATCATGAGCAGATCCTACAAAATGCTTGAGTGGTTTTAAAGTTACCTTGAACTTGGAGTATCGCCAAAAGAACTTGAGTCACAACAGTGGCTTCTGCACCTGCACCATCATCATCAGTATGTCATCCAAAACCTTAGACTCCACAACCGGAAACCTCTCTTCTGTTTGAGGCTCTCTGGAGACTTTGCATTCTTTGGTCCTTACATTTCTCCTCCAAAGCAGATGTCGAAGTAATTGAATTTAGTGTCTATGGTAGATCAAATTGTTGGTCTCTGTTTTTCAATATCTTCTGGTAAAATTATGCATTAATTGACTCATGATGGTGGTATAGACCTCCCTGCCCCTTGGCTTTGAGTTCAAACATGTCTGTTGCTTCAGCCAATGTGAATGAGACATTAACCGTGTGTGTCCAAATTTACTCCTAATATTAGTGTCTTAATCCACTGATTATGATCTCCTCTTAACTAATTACATCAGCAATAACTCCATTTCTACAAAATGACTCCATTCCCACACAAAGTCACATTCTAAGGTATTAGAGATTAGGACTTTAACATATGAAATTTGGGGAGGACATAATTCAACCTATAACAATGGCATGTCCAAGGGAGCCTCAGAGAAGTTCATCTGAAAGAGACTCACCCTAGTAACACATCTAAAAGTAAACTCTCACTCTTTGAACACGACTTTCTTTCTCCTTCTCTTCTCTTCTTTCTCCTTTTCCCATAACTCCTCCTCCTCCCTCTCCCTCCTCTTCTCCTTCTGTCTCTTCCATTTTGGTTTCTTCTTCTTCATTTTCAACATCAGCGCTCTCTAGCTGTATTGTATTTTATTGTTTACACAGCATTGTTCCAAACACTTAGTTGTATCATCTGGTCTTTCCCAAAGTCCTGTGAGCAGGCAGGGGGGTATATCGCCTCCATCTAACAGAAGAAACCTGAGGCTCCTGCTGGGTAATTGACTTTCTAAAGCTGTCCTGTCTGAGCATCAGAGCTGGGTTTCCAACTCCCAGTCCAAAATGTGTTCTATCTCACCAGAAATCCTGGAGCTATCAACAGCTAGACAAACACTCACACAGCTCATCAAAATGATGTGCTCTCAGGACTGTCCCTTGTATTCCCATAAGTAAAGACTACAGAAGTGGCCCTAAGAGATTTTAATGGGAGCTGATATTGTCTTCAAAGGTACAAGTAAAGGGTTAAAAAAGTGAAAAGACTTTTTAGAACAAGGGAAGAAACCTTTTCCCAGTAAATCTGATGATATGCCTGTAATTAAGTCAAATAGGTTAAAGGCTTGTTATGCTAGCATTAACACGTAATTCATCCATTGAATTACAATGAGATTCATGTAAGGATTACACGTAAAATTCCATGTAATGAGATGTATTCATCATCAAAAGCTTTTTGCCCTTTAAGAAAATGTTACAATAATTATCCCATGAACGTGAAAAGTCAATAGAGGTGAAAATACATGTCTTTTTATACCATCATTGTGATTGTATTTATATTGGCAAGGCCTAACCCTGCTGACATTTAACTTTCCAGGGAGAGAACCCAGACTGCTCTCTCTCCTCTCCTCTCACCCTTTCCTCCTGGGCCATCCATGAGATGCTCTTTGCCCTCATCCTCAGCTCTTTTACCAGAGATACAGAAACGAGAATCTTGTTTCCCAACTTACAAAACAGATAAGTTAGAATGTGATTACTCACTTGGCAAAAGGATTCACTAGAGACTTCCTTTAAAAACTCTCTTCCTTTTTTTAATTACAATTTTCCTAAAAGTGAAGGCTCAGCAGTATTTAGAATTGGGGCTTTAAAGATTATTATTCATTTAATATAAATTAAACCAAAATTTGTGTGAACGTGTGTATTTTAGATTTATCAGTGAAACATATTATAATTCATTGAGGATGCTTATTTAAAATCCAGTGATTTAAAAGTGAAGTGAGCTTGGAAAAAGCCAAAAGAAAGATAACCATTTAAAGATCTGGGCTGCTATGTAAAATATAGTAATACAGTACTGGAAGCAAATTCTTGATCATGTATGCAGAGCTATTAAAATGGGTGTATCTAAGTGAAATCAGATAATAATTTTGAATACATTAACCATTTGGCTCCTTTTAGAATCTGTATATTCATATACATTGAGTGTTTAATGATTTTTTGTGTTTTATCTAAGACAAAAATGAAAATACTAAGAGATAAATGTGGATACGTTACATCCAACATTTTAAAGGGAAAATTTAGTGACATTTACGTAGATTACTGGTATTATTGGTAGTGGTAGATTCTTGCTTCCTAATTTTGTCTATCACATGAATGAGGTTATTCTGACTAGGCCTGTTGATGTGCTCCATGAATAAATTAGCAGACACAGCCAAAGTTATTCTTCTTATGAGAGATTTTAGGTAAGATCTCACTTAAATGAAAAATTGTCAAGTAATTGAAAATAATATTTTGGGAAAATATGCAAAATATTTCACTTCAGAAAAATAGCAATGAGAAAGATTTTTTTTTTAAAAAAGTAATGCATGATGCTTTGTTTAGAACATTCATCGTGATATTTAAAAATTGTTTCAGCCGTAAAAGATCCTTTACTTATGGCTGTTGAGGAAAACCCCTTCCACTTATAGGCTTGTGATTTTAGTCATGTTTAACAAAGAAGAGTGTCATTTGGAGTATGGGGATCTAATTTGATGTGTATCTTTAATGTCTGTGCCATGAGATGTTGTAATTTTGTATGGGTCAGCTGGTGCTTTTTACTGAGACTGCTATTATCTGAGATAAATTCCCCAGTGTTCTTCTGTATACTCTAGTTTATGTAAAAGAGATGTAAAAGAGATGTCTTTATAATGCTTTTATTTTCAGTTCATAGAAGCTGATGGAAGGTTCTGTTGCTGAGAATCCAGTAGCCATTGCGGAGCTTACAGAGTGGGCTCAGGACTGAGGGAGGCTGGCGGCAGTTTTTGTTGTGTTGGAAGTTCCTTGAAGGAACCCTACCATCACCAATGGGCAGGTGTCTAAAATAGTAGGTCCAGTAGCCAGCAGACTTTCTGAGTAACTAATGGCATTATTCTCCATTAATCTGATCATCTGTTCTAACAGTCCTCTTCACAGGTGAGAAGAACCAATTATTTTTTTTAAATAAAACTTTAGTTCGAACTTTACCTACCTATCACAACTTAGCCAATGTTCACTCATTCGTTCTTTGATATTTATTTATCATTCTTCAGCACAAATTGGTTTGTCATAGTCATGTGTCAGACACTTGTCTTAGATCAGTAAATAAAGTAAAGAAAAAAAAGTACTCATCTTGTTTAAAATACAATAAGAGGCAACAAATACAGTACCTAAATAATCATAATGCAAGGTAAAAATGTGATGAAATCTGTAAAAAGAGGTTGATTCAAGTAGCATGGGGTTTTGGAGGGGGATAGGAGTTTCATCCAGTTCCAGGCAATCAGAAACATCGTTATTAAGATTCTAGAATTTGAATTAAAATGTTTGAATTTCTACAAAGAGGAAGAAAAGCACATTTCAGTAGAAAAAAAATAGCAATAGCAATGTATGAAAGCTGTGATAGCTGATACTGTCTTTGGGAAAGAAAGAGCAATTCAGCTTGCCTGTATCGTAAATACTTGGAGCCATTCCCTACCCTAAAGAGGCTGCAGTCTATTCAGTAGGATGCGGAGAATCACTGAGAGTTTTGGAGCATGACTGTGATATGATTGGAGTAATACATGAGAAATATTTATCTAGCTGTCATCTTTCCCAAAGGGGGCGTCCAAAGGCACACTGTCGTCACACTTAGGAAATAGGGGACCCTTTACTGTGGTGATAATAAGTAGCAAATGAAAGAGGGGCTAGAAATGGCCTGGCCAGTGACTTACTTGAGGCACTCAGTGCAGGGAGCGTAGTCGACATGAAACCATAGTGTTATGAATGATGCTAGCTAGCATTTTGAGCCTGGGATGCTGAGACAATAAAATCATTAACTAAAATTGTGGAATTAGAAGGCGGCACTGGCACTATGAGGAGGATGAGTTGAATTTGAGAATTTGCTAACTCGTTTATTTAGAAACCTTATTTAAGCACCTAGACAGAAAACTTATAAATACTTAACATGCGTCAGGAAAGACATGTAAGAATGATGTATCTGAAGTTCTGATGAATTGTTAAAACTCTTTTTTAAAAATTACATTTTTGGTAAAGGGATGTAGTTCACTGGTGCTGAGCTTGCCTAGCAAGTGTGAGACCTTCGGTTTGATCCCTAGCACTATAAAAAAAGAAAAAGAAAAGAAAAAGCAACAAATATATATATTTGGGGAAATTATCTTTGTTATGAGATTATATCATCCACTTCGATGTGAAGGTGTCATTTGTTGTATTAAGTGACAGGGATGCCTCCAGGTGGGTTTTTAATTTTTAATATCTTTTACAAGGTAGCAGAGAGAGTTCCCAAACAGTCCTCACTCAGTTTTCCCTAATGGTAACATCTTACATGGTACAGTTATCATGGTCTTCAATCCATCTTGGGATCCCCTGACAATCTGATTTTTAAAAATTTCATATAGTAAAATTCATTCTTTGTGTCATGCCTTTCTTTTTTCTTTTTTCCTTTTATGTACTGGGTACTTAACCACTGAGCCACGTCCTCAGCTTTTTTTATTTTTTATTTTGAGACAAGGTCTCACTAAGTTGCTTAAGGGCCTCATTAAGTTGGTGAAGCTTTGAGTTTGAGATCCTCCTGCTTCCACAGGTGTGTGCTACTATGCCTGGCTGTGGCACGTATTTCTATGGGTCTTGACAAAGGCATAAAGTTGTGTATTTATGTCTGTAGTGTCACGCAGGATGGTTCCAAGGCCCCCAGGTTTCCCTGTGTTACCGCTTCGTAGCCCACCGCTTCCTCCCACCTCAGCCTCTGGATTAACATTGATCTGATTCCTATATCTTTAGATTTGCCTTTTTGATAATGTGTGAAAAAAATTGTACATTACATAGCTTTTGCCTTTAGTTTCTTTCTCTTTGAAAACTGTATTGATCCATTTTCTCATGTAGATCAATAGTTTATTCCTTTTTACTTCTGATTGAGAAATAGAAACTGAATATGGGTATATCACAATTTTTTTTATCTATTCTCTCTGTAAAGACATCTGGGTTGTTTCCAGTTTGGGGAGATTGTGAATAAAGTTGCTGTATATACTCACATATAGATTTTTATGGGAAAGAATGTTTTTGATTCAGTTGAGCACCTGAGTGAGACTCATGGTTACATAGTATTATTCTAATACTAGATATAGTTTAGTAGGTAGATAAAGATAATTCATTGTGTCTTAATTTTGTATTTATCTATGATACTGAAGCACGTTTTGCCCTTTGCATTTTTTCCCTGATGAAGTATACGTTCATATCTTTTGCCTATTTGTGAAAAGTGGATTTTGCTTTATTAATGTTTGACAGTCCTTTGTGTATTCTAGATCCAAGAACTTTATCAGATATGTTTGCAAATATTTTACTCTGTGACTTTTTAAAAAACTTTCCTAAGTGTATCCTTCCAAAAGAAATAGTTTTAAAATTTGACAAAGTTCTATTTATCAACTTTTGTTTTGGGGTTAGTGCTTTTAATGTTATGCCTCAATTTTTTTCCCCACTAATTTCACATAAATATACACAGATGTATATTTTTCCCTTAGAAGTTTGATAAAAGGCATACCATTGTTAAATGCATATTCATATAATAAAAACGTCTAAGTACCCCAAAGAAAAGCATATATCTGAAAGATCAAATAAACAAATCCACAGTTATAATTGGGAACATTAGCATTCTACTCAGAAACTGAAAAAGGAAGTAGGCAGAAAATAAGAAGATAGATAGAACTCGCAACCTGTGTCCTGATACTCATTTCTAGAACATTCCATTCAGTAACAGCAGACTTCACATTCTTCTCAAGTACACACAAAAAATTTAGTAAGAAGAGTATATTCTGGGCTATAAAACATCCTGATAAAAGTCAGAGGACAGAAATAATAAAATATGTGTTCTTGGAACTACTGGATTAAAGTAGAAACCCTAAAACATGAAGTTATTTGGGAATAATATCTAAATATTTGGATATAAAAATTTCTTAACAGTGCATGAGTTAAAGAAAAAGTCCCTAGAGTAGTTAAAAAGTATTTTTTAACTTGAAAATGTGGAAGACCTTGAACAAAAAGTAAATAGTTATTGAATATCACCTTCTGGTGTTTGTACCCCTGCCCCATCGTTTTTTATCTCTTTGTGTTTCAGTTTGGGTGATTTCTGTAACTCAAACTCAGTTTGCTTATTCTTTCCTGGACAGTGTTGAGTATATTTAATGCTCACTCAAAGTACTCTTCAACTTTGTTACTGTGTTATACATGGCTAGCATTTCTATTTATTTTAAAATACTTTTTATTGCTCTGCCAAAATTACTCATCTGATCTTGCATGCTGTTCACCTTTTCCATTAGATCCTTCAATATTTTAATTATAATCATTTTAAATTACCTCCCAGATAGTTCTGCCATCTATGTCATATCTAGGTGGTTTAGATGATTACTTTGTCTCATAAAGGGATCTCCTCTCCCCCTTTTGTATGCATAGTCATTTTCTATTTGAAACCTGTCATCTTATATTATAGTGGGGACTGAGATAAATATCTTTAATGCTTTGGGAGCAATACTCTTCACCATCTGCTAGGCTATTAGTGTGGAGGTTAGTGTTCATCTCATCAGGAATTAGGCTCTTTCCAACTTTCTATGTCTCTAAGCTGAAACTAGGGTCTCCAACTCTCCCTTTCTCCCTCCCTCTCTCTCTCTCTCTCTTCCTTTCTCCCTCTTTCAGTTTTTATGGAAGAGACTTTTAATCTGAGGTCCACCAATTTTCATGAATTTTTCTTTGAGAGAGCGAGAGAGGGAGGGAAAGTGAGAGAGAAAGAGAGAATCAACTTTTAAATTTTCTTTTGGTTTGCGTTGCTCTGACACTTAATTATGTATGTGGTGCTGGGGTTCAAACCCAGGCCCTCATGCATACTAGGCAAGCACAATACTGTTGAGCTATCACTCCAGCCCCTTCATGAAATTTTTAACCCCCCCCAAAACATGACTTAAATTTTTATGTTAGTGTGGGAAAATTAAATTGTAATTTTCATAAATTTCACAAAGTGATCCATGATTTAAAAAAAATGATTAACTCTAACCCCTGCATTATATTAACCCTGTCACTGTCTTCATCATAACTTGCACTGTCAACATCCCCAATCTTAAACTTAAGTTTCTGCCACAGGTTATTTGCCAAATTCTAGTAAAAGTGAGAAATTAGGATGAATTAACAAATAATTAGGTCCATGGGACCCCAAGAACAAATTTTAAGAAGGGCTACTGTATTACGTGTTAATTGAAAAAATAAATCTGTAACCCCTGTGCAATGTAGTAACTCCATGGGTCACAGCTACTTATCACTTCCTTGTTTGAAGGGCTGGAAGGCTGGAACTGATCCAAAAGCAACAGATAAGTGATGACTCATCCTGGGAATCTTTCAGAAGATAAAGTTAATGGAGTCCCTGGTGCCCGTGAGACACATCTCTACTTTTATAATGAAAGTCAATAGAAAAATATGATTTCCTTTATCGAAATTGATCTTGTACAATTTGTCAAAATATTACTATATAATGTGAGATGATTTTTACAGTACTAAACTGAAATTTAGGGAAAAATGTTTGCATTCTGCCAATTGTTTACCACTCTTGTTTGAGAGGAAGAAATGGTTACTTCTTTGTGAGCATTTCACTTTTATTTTTCTATGAAAATATTGATTATTGTGTTTAGGAATTCACAGTAAGAAAGGGTATAGATTATTTGGAACCAACCAATCTAGTGGAGTACGTGGTGGGCAGTAATAAGGACAAGTCCCTACTATGAGTTGAATTGTGTCTCCCACAGAGTTGTATGTTAAATTCCCAATTCCTGGTACCTTGCAATATGACTTATTTAGAGACTGGACCTTTAGAGAGGTGATTAAGGTAAAATGAGGCTATATGTGTGAGTCTAAATCCAATATGACCTGTGTCCTAATGAGAAGAGGTGATTGAGACGCAGATGTGGAGATGGAAGGATGACCATGTGAGGACAGAGAGTGAATGTGGCCATCTGCAAGTCAGGGGGAAAGGCCTCAGAAGAAAACAAACCACCGATAACTTAATCTTGGAATTCTGGCCTTCAGAATTTTGAGAAAATAAATTTCTCTGACTTAAGCCACTCACTGTATATTGTGTTACTGTGTATTTTGTCATGGCAGCCCTAGCAAATGGATATAACCTCTGATAGAATCACTTCATATATCACTGATCCATTTAAGACAAGTGTAACTTTAAAAAGATATTTGGTAATGCTGTTGATCTTGATGGTGAACATTTGTCTTTCAGTTTGTGTTACAAAATATGTCTCTCCTTGTATTTATTTTACCAGTAACATGCATGAAATCATACAGACCCACTCAGAAATGATCACAGCATGTGTTAACACCTGCACAGAAAGACATCAAATTGGAAATATGTGCATTCTGCTAAGCTATGAGAACAAAGTCATATCTTAGATATTTTGTAGCTAAAATCACTTTAATCTGGTACACCATTAAATACAGTGCCACATTTGTGGCCCCACTGTAAAATTTATGGAAAGCACCAGAGTACCTATACAAAGAGTGTTAAGATGTTTCTGGCATTCGCATAGTAGAAATTAATAGACTTTTCTATGAGTGACATATAATTGATTCATAAAAGTGAACCACTAAAAAGACACAATGATACAATAGGGTGCCGAGGCCAAGAGCATATACTTTGATGTTAGCATGGAAGGGGATTTGAGTCCTCGTTTTGCCACTTGTGTGAATTTTGGGCAACTTATTAACTTCTAAATCTCAGTTTTTTCATCTCTAAAGTTGGAATTATTATAAAGTATTGTGAAACTCAGCAAATGAATGCGTATTAACTACTTGACTTGAATGTTTGGCAAGTTGTAAGTATTCAGTAAATACCAGCTATTATTATTATCATCATCAGCAGCAAATTAATCAATATTAGTCAATAATGTGGAAAGTGTTAAGACAAAATAGAGGAAAGTACCAGAATTATTAAACTAGGTTAACATTATACTTGGTGCCTTTCATTTTCATTAGTTAGTAGGGGAAAGCTTAGTTTTAAGGATGTATTATCTGACTGACAGATCCTTCAACCAAGTTTTCACAGAAAGTTTTCCTTTCCTTCCAGGAGGAAGCATACTGTTCAATACCTGTATTGCTCTCTATTGTAATGAAAATGGTCAAGGATGAACACATTTAAAACATGGTAGAGAAATAAAGGGTATGATATTGATTTGTTCCATATACTACAGGACAATCAAAACATGTGGTCAGGACTTGGGTTAGTCAGCTTTGCATCACCGTGACTAAAATTCCTTAAAGGAACAACTTAGGGAAGGAAAAGCTTACTTGGGGCTCATGGTTTCAGAGGTTCAGTACGTGGTTAGTCAACTCCATTGCTCTAGGCTTGAGTTGAGATGAAACATCATGGTAGAAAGATATGGCAGAGGAAAATTTCTCAGCTCATGGCAGCCACAAAGCAGAGACACAGAGAAAGACAGAGAGAGGCTCCAGGCAAATAAACCTTCCAAATTCTCATCCCCAGTGGTTACCTTCTCTATCCACATCTTAATCTGCTTACAGTTACCACTCAGTCCATTCAAATTGCTAATCCATCAAATCAATCAGTCCCCTGATTAGATCACATCTCTCATAATCTAATCTTTTACCCCTGATCATTGCTGCACTACACTGGAGCTTTTGGGGGACACCTCATATCCAGGCCAAAAAACAAAAAAACAAACAAACAAAAAATAACCGGACATTATATACCACATCCACAATTAAGTCCCTGTGTGAATGGATGGGAAAAGATACAATTGAGTTATTATTTTATGTATAGCCAATCTGAGGGTGTACAATTGGGATATCATATTTTCTGATATATAGGAAGCTGTGCACCAGACAGTATGAATAGTTGCTATGGCAGGATATTGAACAATATAGGAAATAATTACAGAAGAAAAAGTCATCTCAGTATCTTCTCTTCCTCGTTGAATGGGACATGATTCTAGGGATGCACACTGGTTATTTTAATTTAACTCTTCATTTGCCAATTTGCTCAAAAATTCATTGAATAGTAAAATTTAAGTATTACCACTGGCATAAATGGTGTTTCAATCTCAGCTTTTTTAAAGCTCTGCCAACAGGATTTATTGAGCTCTGTTTGAGTCACTTGATATTATGAAACACCATCTTCCTAAAGCTTATTTTCCTCACCGTAAGAAATGGATCCAAAAACAGGGTGACCAACTTTATATTTTTGAGCTAGTGATTCTGGCTGGGTCAGTGTATTAAGAAATCTGGTATAGCTTGCCTGTATTTACTGCTGTGGTGCAAGGGGCTTGTTCTGAATTTCATAGACAGACATTATTACTTAGATGAGGGCTTCCAGATGACTCTTCAGAACTGAGCACCCCAGGGTCAAGGAGGCCTGGGAGAAACAATTTAATTGAAAATTGGCAGTAAAAATATTGTCAGCCTGGAGAAGGAATTAGATCAATTAAATATGAGAGGGCATTCATCATTCTGAGACAAAGTAAACCAGTTGAATTAATAGTATATATTCCTTTTTATACAATGCAAGAGTTTTACCTTTTAAATCATATTGTGAAAATTGCCATGCTTGCTATCATACCCTTAGTTTTCAAAATACATTCAGGTTTTCTGTTTTTTTCTCTTAAATTTTGGCTACAAGTACACTGTGGCAGATATATCCGTAAGTGACCCCCATGTACAAGTTGTACCCTGGAGTATTCCCCTCCTCCAGAGTACAAGTAGAATATGTGATTTGCTTCCAACCAACTGATGTAACCAAGGAGATGGGATGCTGCTTCTTTTATTGAGTTCCTTATGTAAGACTTTGTCTTTGTAGAATGGACTGAGAGTGATTCTCCTGATGGCGTTTAATAGACAGATAGGTATTTTGTGAGCTACTTAGTAAGAGGACCACAGCAGGCAGCCACACACAGGTGTCCTCTAGGACCTGCCGGCAACACCTAGCAGATAGCAGGAAAGAAGATGGGACCCTGAGTCAAGGAACGAATTTTGCCATCAAGCTCAATGGTTTTCAGTTAGGCCTTTGGATAAAAGCACAGCCTAGCCAATACCTCCATTTTGACCTTGTGATATCCTGAGCAAAGGGGCCAGCTAGGCCATGCTCAGAATCCTGACCCACAGAGAGTGTGAGATAATAAACCTATTCTTTTAAAGCACTAAGTTCATGGAATTTGTTATGCAGTAATAAATACATGAAAGAGCAGCAATATATTGAATAAGATAATCATTTCTAATCTTAATTCACAAATATTCTTAGAAAAGAACTGCTTTTCTAAGTTTAAAAATTCTAAAGCTTTTCCCAGTATTATTCTCTCTCTCTCTCTCTCTCTCTCTATATATATATATATATATATATATATATATATATACACATACATATATATGGAATTATAATGATACATATATCCACAATAATGCTGGAATATATAAAAATATATATAATGCATATATATTATTTATATAGTGTGTAATTAAAATGTACAAGGTAATGGGTTTTGACCAAAGCACACACTCATGAAACTTTTACTCAGTTAAGATCCACAATATTTCCAATACTCCAGAAAGTTTCCTCAAGCCTGTTCATTGTCAGGTTCTCCTGACCCAACCCCTGTCACACCCCAGTCAACCACTATTCTGACTTCCATTTCCACTAGTTCAGCATTCTGGAACTTCACATAACTGGAGTCACCCATGCATCCTTTTACATGTCCATCTTCTTTTGCTGTATTACAGTATCTTCTCCCAGCACTTTTAAAAGTTGCTGTTTAAATAATCAAAGGTTACAATTTTGTTATTCTCTCATCCTCCAAACGTTCCACTCCTTTCCCCTCATTTATAACATATAGATCAGAAAAATGAATTGCGATCCTATTTTCCAGACTTCTATAAGATGGTACAGAAAACAAACGTGAAACAGGTGTATCAATAGATGCTCACCCACAAAAATGAAATTGTCTAAATACGTAGAGTAGATTTGAACCTGCGACCTGAAACGCACGCCAGGCAAGCGCTGTGAGCGCTGCAACCTCTGAGCCACCGCTCCAGCCCCCTAAATATGTAGAGTAGATTGAGGACTTTTTCCTTTTTTGTGGTACTGGGGATTGGAACCCATGGGTACTTTGTCAGTGAGCTACGATCCCAGCCCCTTTTATTTGTTATTTTAAGACACAGTCTCACTAAATCTCTAGGGTTTCACTAAATTGTTGAGACTAGCCATGAGCTTGAAATCCTCCTACCAGCCTCCTGAGTTGCTGGGGTGACAGTCAGATGCCACTGCACTTGTTTTGTTTTTTTTTTTTAAGTATATATTTTCAAAATAATTGTTTTCTTGTTGGAAAAATATGTATACCATTTTGAATAGTCTTAACATCAGAGGTATGTAAGCATGCTCAGTACAGAGGAACTTGGGTTCAGATTATAGAGGGCTCTGAAGATCCAGAATGGGAATCTGAAATGTATCTGAGGATAAATTGAGAGTCTTGAATTTCTACAGGGATTCTTCTGGCAGCATTATGTCAGCGTGGACAACAGCAACAGCACAAGCAGTTACCTCTTCTCCACTGTGTTCCTTACACATAGTATGTATGGATCTCTTGCCCAAATCCAGGGGCTCAAGATGGTGCAGTACATAGTCCCCACCTCTTTTCAGTAGACTAGAATTAGTAAGAAGGGAAGACTATACTTTGAACAACAAATAATAATGTGAGATATAATCCAACTACTGAAAAGTTTGATTAAAGTTCAGTGAAAGTCCTGATATCAGGAAAAGTGTTCAGAAGAAGCACAAGGGGACGGTGTTTATAGAAGAAGGGACTTAGCTAAATAAGTGCAAGAGAAGATACAAATATGAGGATGGGGGCATTTTCTAGGCTTATCATCATCCAAAGCAAAGGTGGAGTCTTGTATGATATATCTAGGGCACAAAGGGTAACTCGACTTGGCTGCCACCAATAGATTGTTATAAAGAAGAGTAAGAATCTAGTTCCTATGAGAGAAAGGATTTCATCTGTTTTGCTATTTCTTCTAGTCTCAGCACTGAAAGCAATGGTTGTCACAGGTCAGCGCTCAATAGTTAAGGAAGAAAGGAAGGAAGGAGAAGAAAAGGAAAGGAAGGAACCAAGGAACCTGGAATATTGGTAGGGTGCATAGAGAAAATCCTTGAGGGGCTTACTTATAGAAACAGTAGTATCAGTCAATGTTCTTCATTTCTAACAACAAAGTCTGATTCTGACTGATAATGCCCAAAATATCTCATTAGGTTGCTCAAAAGATTATTGTGGAGGCTAAGTATCAAATTAGAAGCTTAGTTTCCAAGAATGGAGCCATGTTAAAAAGGGGGTCTGATGAGGAGACACCTTCTGTGGCCCTACTGGACCTAGAAGCCACTGCTATTGCCCACCCTCCATGCTGTTTCTATACTATGAATTCCACTTTACAATCATTAGGGAATCAGCATCAGTTCTGTGACTCTCCTTAGTGATTGTATCAATTCCTAAGAGCACCAGCAAAAAGTTGAAAACTTTATACAGACTTGTTCACTTCCAAATCGAACAGTTATACGAGTGTATCAGATTGGTGGAGCCCAGACTACATATCTATTTCCTAGCTGCAAGGAGGCTTGACTTTTTATATCTGACTCCCAGGGTGAGGTGGCAGAATTTATTATGTGGTGTTTCCCAAATATAGAAAGTTTCTTCAAAATATGAGAGACAATTATGAGTATGACAGATGTTTGCTGTTTAGTGGATTGATAATATCAACAGAAAATAATAACACTGCTTGCAAGAAATAAAAAAATAAGGAATGAGATAAATATGTATAACCAAGGCCCATGCTTTTGTCAGTTTTATTTTTTTGGAGAAAGGAGGGGAGAGAGGAGAGAGAAAGAAAGAATTTTTTTTATTTATTTTTTCATATTGCCATCGTTTCTACAGCACTTAGTTGTGTATGTGGTGCTGGGGTTTTAACTTGGGTTCTCATGCACTCCAGGCAAGCACTCAAACCACTGAGTCACTACTCTAGCCCAAGACTAAAGTACCTGACAAGAACAACACAGAGGAAGAAAGTCTTTTGGGCTCACGATTTCAAAGTCTCAGTTCATGGTCAGTTGACTTTACTGCTCTGGGTCTAAGGTAAGGCAGACGGCAGAAGGGCATGATAGGAAAGGTGTTTCAGCTCATGACAGATGGGAAGAAGAGAGGGACGAGTGGAAAGGGGATTCAGGGAAGAGCAACCCTTCTGGGGTAGGTCCCCAATGACCCACTTCCTCCAACCATGCCCATCTGCCTACAGTTACCACTCACTCAAGTTGTTAATCCATTAAGTGGATTATTCAACTGAGGAGCTTATATCTCTCATATTCTAATAATTTCACATCAGGAGCTTTGGAGGACATCTCATATTCCCAGGAGTACAGATTCAAGTTACCTGGAATGACATGGCTGCCTTGTGGAAGGAGTTTCATGAGCTTTTACAGTCATAAAAGAAAGTAGGTGGGGTTGTCAAGTAGGTGGACTACCATCAGGTAGGGAAATCTATTCTATGGGACTCAGATGCCATCAAATTCTTAGCTTTAGGGTTGGCAAAGGCCAAAGGTCAACCAAGCTTAGTATACATTCCAAGAGTTTTAGCTGGTAGTCACAGGAATGCTAGGTCAAATAGAGAGGTTGATAGTAAACGCTTATTAAAAGGGATTAAAGTCACCCCATGATAACTTTGGCTCTTGATCTGCAGCATTCCATATCTCTGCAGTCATGATGTTCTAGTCAGCCAAGGTCACAGTCTGCAGCCTCTTTAAATATAGATGTAGCTTCTTTGGAGATCTTCAGTTCACAATTGGCATGGGGGAATCAAAGCACAAACTGAATTCCTATCATGAGTGAAAGATAATCTGACGATATCCTGCTTGACCAGCCTATGCAATCAGATACGGGAGCTTAGTTGCGAGGCCCATTTGATCATTATTTAATGATTTTAGGCATTAGGTAAATCAGACATGTCCTAGGGAAGCAGCCATGAGAATTTTAAGGGCATGTTGAGATAAAAAGATAAAGATGAATTGCCAGTGTAAGAGGAGTCATTAATGACATTGTGGTTTTTCAACCCAGAGTATGATGATGCTTCAGATTAAAACAGGATGTCAAAGAAAGTAAGTTTAAGGAGGGAAATATCTCATTTGGGTTGAAGTCTTCTCCTTGCTCTACTATAAGCATAAGGCTAGTGATGCAGCTTTTCATCTTTGAATCTCAAAATCCAGTATAGATTTGACAGATGGCAGGTACTCAATATGCATAAATAAACATATTGAGTTGCAATATATGAAGAAGCTAGAGACCACAATAGTGGGAAGTATCACAAACAAAATGAATCATTCATATGGGTGAATAAAATATAAATTCTTGGGAATCTTCTGATAAAGACAATGAAATGGACAAGGAACGAATCTTAGGAGAAATTCATGGCTAGAAATACGAGCTAGAAAAGAAGACAGCACAGTAGACTCATATGGAGATCAAAGAAGTAAGGGAAGAATCTAGAATGAATGAATTCTCTGTCTTTTGTACTTAAGAAAAATGGGTATAAAGGAAGGTAATTGTTTCTCATCCTACTGTTAATGAGAAAATATCTGAGAATTTGCTTTACGTTACTTAAAATCTTTAAAAAATTTTAAGCAATGTTCACTACTATTATTGAAAGAATACCAAATGGGAGAAAGATTCTACTGGTAAAACCTACACACATACATGCACAAGAAATGGTAGAACTGGACTTATATTTAAAAGTACTAACTTTTTTTTTTGCATCTCATTGCCTCATCCATTAGCATTAACCCTTTCCTCCAAATCTCAGATTAAATACCCCACCTATCACAGGTAGCTTTTCATAATCACTTTGCTTGATATGAAGGAATTTTAATTACCAGATTTCATGACAAAATATGTGAAAATTTAATCTGTTACTACTAGGTCAGTGTACGTGGTTCAAGGGGCTAAAATAGAGGGTGAACATTGTAATAGAGATGGTCAACAGAAGAACCAGAGACTAAAGTTAAATTGTTTATTTAATTCAGATGTGTCAAGAAAGATTTAAAAACATACAATCACAAATGACTTTCTGTCCCTCACCTACTTCTTCCAAATCCTCCAGACCAGCTAGATTCCACTAGCCACTGAGTAAAAGGAGCAATGGAGAAGAAGCAATAACTTATATTTGTCCTATTTCTGGAATCCCAGATGGATTTGAAGACATCAGTGAGGAGGAGGTGAGATCTCAATGCCCCCGTCTGGAACTCTGGGGTTGTCTCCCCAGAAATGTATTGCAATGTGATAAAGGACAGTAGAGCAGAGGTGCCTGTGGAGTGTGTTAGCAGAGTGAGTACCCACTGACACCCCCAGTCCTCCTGTGGGCCCAGAAGAATGTGGGAGAGTGGTCAGCTTTCCTTGGGCTCATGAGAAAGGGTTCAAAAAGCAGGTGGGGGAGGAGAGAGAGAGAGAGAGAGAGATAAGAGCAAGGGAGAGAGAGGGAGAGAAGATCAAGGGAGAGAAAGGGAATGCAAGTGCAGAAAGCAGCCTGTTCAGAGAGTCTCAGTGCCCAGGAAGGGTGATTGGAAAGAAAGGTGCCATATTGGGTTTGCTTTAGAATACAGCTATGTGTTAGTGATAGCGTATGTGAAAGAGGACATACATAAGGAGCAGGAGACAGAGAGGACCGAGGTAGACCAAGAAGTCTCCCTTAGTCTGTGTTCCCATGAGTTACCCAATGGTGACCTCAATTCCAGGGAGAGGGAGAAGAGAATAGGGTTGGGGAATCTTGGATAGGGATGAATTTGAAAGCCAGAAAGATGGAGAAGACATTGAGCTTGGTGAACCTGTTTGTAAATGGCTAGATGGGATTTTATATACCATAAAGAAGAGAGACTCAAGCTCTAAATAAAGAAAAAAGAAAGAAAGCTATCTCAGATTTTGTGCATACCAGCTTATTGATTGTGTGGGTAGGAAATTCGTAGATAGACAGTCCCAACCACATAGAATCCTTTACATTAGCTTTATCTCTGATATTTACATACCATCATGTTACCAGTTCCTGGCTTAATCACCTACATATTTACTGGAAGGCATATGGTTCATCTGGACAGAGTGCAGGTTAATGAGCTTTAGAATGCCCCAGACATGAAGGTAAGTGTTGATGGAAGGGGCAGAGTCACCAAGGTTAAATGAGGAGCTTTGGAAGATCCTTAGGAGGTAAAGGGGCACCTGGAAACCAATACTAGCTAAAATAAAAGTAGTGCCAGGATACCTAGAAGAGGGCTGAGTGTTAGGTGGAATTCTCATTGGGAACAACTCCCTAAGAGGCAATAGTTAGAGGTCCATTAGACAAGTGGCCTATCTCACATCAGGCATCTCTAATAGAGATCTTGTATTGAGATTTATATTCCATGGGAAGAATTTCAGACATTGTATGGAATTCCTAGAGAAAGTCAGTCTCCAGGAAGTAAGTCCCAGGAAGTACTATAGGAATACATGATTAGGGAATGTGCCATGGTGCATGAGGTAACTGCCACACCTGAATAATTAGCAGTTAACTTAGAGCCTATGCCACCTTTATTTTTCCTGGAGGTGAATAGGATTAGTTTTACAGTCTGGGGGTATAGGTGCTCCCATATCTTGTGAATAAGCAACTCCAATTCTATGATAGTCAAAGGTGAAGTCCTGTCATTGGCCCCTATTATGGTGTCCCAGCCTTTTGAAGGTCATGAAATATTAGCAGTACTCTTTCAATATCAAGCCACTGTCTGTGTTTTCTCCTGGGTCTTCATCTGCTGCACCCTATCTCAGCCAAATTCTGAATTCTTACCCCTCCTGAGGTCCAAAGTTTGGCTTCCTTTCATGGTAACTTCCCAGAAAGATTCATGGAACTGCATAGTTGCTTATAGTGGAATATTTCATGATCATGCATGTGTTAGTCAGCTTTTCATCACTGTGTCAAAACACCTGAGGAAAGCTACTTAAAGGAGGAAAGATTGATTTGGCTGCTAATGGTTTCAGAGATCTCAGTTCATGATCAGCTGGCTCCATTGTTTGTTTCTGGGCTGATTATGAAAGAGTACATCATGGCAAAAGGGCAGGGCAGAGCAAAACTCATGGTGGCTAGGAAGCAGGGGCCAGGGGCAGTGAGAGGACAAGGGCTAGGGCTGGGGCAAGATGTAGTCCCCAAGAGCACGCTCCCAAAGAACCACTCCCTTCAACTAGGTCCCACCTCCTCTATTTCCACCACATCCCAATAGTCCATTCAGTTATGGATCTTAGTGTATTAATCTATTGATGGGTCAGATCTCTTGTGATCCAGTCACTTCCTAAGTTCCCACCTCCAAAAAGTGTTGCATGAGGAAAAATGCTTTCAATACATGAGCCTTTGGGGGACATTCAGGGTCCAACCCATAGCACTGATACTGAAGGAAGTTTTTGAACTGATCTTTACACAGAGATAGATTTGAGAAAATTATGGAAGTTTTAAAACTTCTCTAAATTACTGTCAGAAGGAGCTATGGCATCGAACGGCCCCAAAGTTTTGGTCATGAAGTCTGTTTCATCAAGCCTGCAGTTGTCATCAATGAGTTCCCAAAAGTCACACTCACTCTTTATCAGCTATTAAAGCTCCCTAAAATTACAGAGACAGGCCTCAAATCCTCATTTATGCAAAACTAAAGAAAAGCATCTTCTTATTCTAGCTTCATTTTACTAGCATCATTGAATGAGAATCACTTAAAAAATTATTTCTTGCCTGTCAATTATAAATGAAACCCAGTGAGGGCTTTTGTTTAAAAGTTGTACATTCCAATGTTAATATGGCCCTTCCTGAACACGGCAGCTGCCTTTTATGGATTTTGAAAAGCAACAGAGTTTTATCAAAGGTTCTTCTTTTATGTTCTGTGATTGCTAAGCTATATAAGTTAACCAAAAGATAACTAACCATTAACCCATGTTGCCTTTCATTTTTTATCTTCCTTGGAAATCCCATGAGTTTAGCCAAGTACATTAAATGGAGCATAAATCTTTATGTTGTTTTCATTAAGTCACATATTTGGAATATATATCCAAGACTATTTGATCAATTGTAAAATATTAGCTGCCGCACTGAAGACTTGTGACATGGATTTTTAACATGAGCAAACATTGCAAGAGCAGTGAGAATCATTGGCTGGGCAGCATGGATCGGTTAGGACAGTGGGGTTTCAGAATATTCAGAAATGTTTACTCCGCAGAAATTGCAGACATACGTTGCAATTGTAATACTGAGTATGAGCAAATCTGGAAATAATTAAAAAATTTAGAAGCATTTTTCATTTCTTAATCCTTCTACTTTTATATTTTTACAATTATTTTCTCTCAAGTGAAGTTAAAATTCCTCAGATGATTATTATAAGCCCTGCCGTATACTGCCTCAGCATACATTTCTAGATTTGTATACTCTGCTCCTTTCTTATACTATAAATATTATCTCAGTGATTCCTCATGTCCCAGGCTCACTGTCATTTCCTGCCTCTGAGCCCTTGCTAAGGCTATTCCTTCTTTCTAGAAGTTCTTATCCTTATCTCTCTATCCAAAGCTCACGCATTGATTAATTTATTTGTTTATCATTATTAAGCTCCTGTTACATGCTACACACTATCTTTTCAGGGTATAGTTATATGGTAGGGACTTTTGCTAAATTATCTAGTGTTGAATGTGTTTTAATCTATGACACTTTTCACTATTTTATCTGTCCTTTAAAACTCGTCTCTTTCTTCATTTTTACAGTAGTGGTATGTCATTTATATTTCTATTTTACTATATCAAATATCATATCATCTAATGGTTATTCATGTATTTGTATGACAGCTCATTCTTCCCTTAACTCTAGAAAGTTGAATTACTGAGTATAGAAGCTTTGCTTTATTGATCTCAGTAACTGAAGTAGCCTCTAGCACAATACAGGCATATAATAGGTGCTCAATAAACACTTGTTCAATATGAACTCTAACCATCAAGTTTGACATTGAGAGCATCAGTCTAATCCCTTTCAAACATCTACTGTATTTAATTTGCTCTCAACTTTACAATGCTGCTAAAAGTCTAGCGACTCATTTTGTGTTTTGTTTCATAGTTAATTTTCTAAACAAGTGCTCAGGCCATTTTATTTACTTAAAGGTATTCTTAAAGAGAGAAATATTAATAATGATTTCATTTACTCCACTTTGGAAAAAAAGCCAAGGATTTTTTTTTTTTGGTAAATTGTCTACTGTAAACGACTGATGCATTAATAAAATTAAAATCCTTCAATGTAATTGAGAAATTATTTCATGGCTTCTGGATTTAGATTTATTTCAGTACAGTCACTTTGCAAGAAGATTTTCTTACGGAACAACATCCTCTATGATTTGAGTTCCAGGCTTTTTTTGTTTGAGTCCTATCTCCTTCTTATGCAGTTTATAGTTAAAATTCCAAAGAAGAACAATCAGCAACATGGTGGACTAATGGGAGGAATTTTAGAGTAATTAATGAATAATCCCTAGAAATTATTAGAGTTTTGTGAATTAGTTTAAGACCTGCCAATCAGATACTTCTGGAGATTCTTGTCAAACATTGCCCCTGCATGCCGGAAAAGCAGAAAGTGGCCTAAGGGCCTAAGACTTCCTTGATTTAGGTGATGATCTGGTTTCTTTAGTTTCCTCTGAGAACAGTCAAGCATTCTCTATCACCTGAGGGAGACATGGTCGCCTCAAGCAATAAGCCAGTTTATCTACTGTCTTTGACCCCCACATCTGTCTCTGTTACAGCCACTGGATTGTGCTACTTAATCCTGTCTGAGTGGCTTCCAAGTAAAGAGAAAACAATTTCTTTGTTCTAACAGCCCTGAAAAGACAACGCCTCCTTATTGATAGGAGAAAGTGCTAGAACTTTTCCAAAGTGAGAAGTACCTGAGAGACCTATAGCAAAATATGTCCCAGATGGAGTCTAGTTTCTCTCAAAGATGTGATTTCAAGAAATTACGTATAAAGACAGCAAAAGAGACCTCAGGGTCACTCTCGAGTATTTTGGGACAGTTTTCTATGCACGCATTTGAGGCTAAAAGGCTGGACAATGTCTCCCAGGGGAAATTATCATGGGCTGCAAATGCTGGTGACAGAACAGTCAACAAGGGACCCAGATGATGACCTGGAGTTTACTTCTCCAGGTAAATACCTGTGGTTCAGGTAGCTTATAGTATTTTTAAGTCTATATTTTATTTTAGGGAGGAATTTTGACTTGTTAATAATGCTATATTGCTGCAGGTATGAACTGAAGTAGATACTAGAGTATCTGTAAATGTGTCTCAACATCTAGATCTTGAATTAACTCATGTTATGACTCTATGAAGTGAAATAGAAAAGTTTGGACGAAAATATCTAGAAGCAAATGAAAGGGGACATGGATAAGTATGGGGAGATCAATAAAATTTAGGAATAAAAATCAAAGCTGGGGATCTGGAGTGGTGGCTCAGCAGTTGGAGGGCTTGCCTGGCATGCACATGGACCCCTATGGGTTCCAACACCAGCACCACTGACACAATGAAGTGTTGGAGGCACAAAGGCCTGATGAAAATTAAAAATTAAATTGTCTCTTTCTTTCTCTCTCCCTCTTTCTTTCTTTGAAATAAACAAAAACAAAAACAAAACAAAACAAAAAAACCAAAAACAAAGCTGGCTTGTAATCCCAGTGGTTTAGGAGGTAAGAATATCATCACAAGTTCAAAATGAGCCTCAGCAATTTAGTGAGGCCCTAAGCAACTTAGTGAGACCCTGTTTCAAAATAAAACAATAAAGTGGTTTGGGGATGTGGTTCAGTGGTAAAATGCCCCAGATTCTATCTATGGTACAAAAACAAAAAAAAACCCACCCAAACCCCCAAGCAAACACAATTTTATGTTTATTAATGGGGTAGAGTAATTGTGTCATAGTGTCAGCTGGCTTTTTGTTGCTATAAACAAAATATCTGACAAGAACAACTTAGAGGAGGAAAAGTTTTTGGACTCATGGTTTCACAGCTTTAGTCTGTAGTTGTCTGACTCCATTTCTCTTGGCCTGAGGTAAGGCAGAACATCCTGGCAAAAGGCCTGAGGGAGGAAGGCTGCTTATCTCTTGCAGCCAGGGAGGAGGGAGAGAGAGAGAGAGAGAGACAGGTGGGAAGTTTGGGACCAAATACAGTCCCTAAGCAAATTTCCCCAGTGACCTACTTGCTTGTCATGGCCCACCTACTCACACTTACCACCTAGTAGTTCCTTCAAATCATTAATCCATTAAAGAGATTAATGCACTGATGTTACAGCTGTCATAATGAAATCACTTCATGTCTGAACATTTCTACATTGGCTCTCATGTTTCTGGTACATGAGCTCTTTGAGGGACACTTCACATCTAAACCCATAGCAGCGTTTGTGTCAAATATAGTGCCTAGAACGGTGCTTGGCATACAGTAGGTGACACATGTTTGTTTAATGTATACTAACCAGACTATTCATTCTTCTCTCCTTCTTTCCCAATCATGACCACCACTTCTTTCTTCTCTTAGACATAAGTCTATCATTACCTCTCAGTGAGAGTTACTAGATTTAAAACTTGAAAACAATAAAGGACAAATTGTTGCTTCTAAATTCAAAGGTATGATGATCAATTATATGTGTCGATGTCACAACATCCAGATATTTGGTCCAATATTATTCTGGATGTTTCTGCAAAGTTTTTTTTTTTTTAAATCAGATTTGCATTTAAGTTTGTGAAGTGGAGCAAGGCCGGTTGCAGTGTATGAAGAAGATGGGCCTCATTCAGTCAGCAAAGACTGTTGGGAGCAAGAGTTTGGCCTGCAGAGAGCAAGAGGGAATTTTTCTGCAGCCTGTCTTCAGACTTCCCCTCAACATCAGCTCCTCCTGCTTTTGCACCAGCCTGCCTATGGCCTGGGAACACAGGTTTTCCCAGGTCTCCATTCTGCTTGCTTTCCTCATCAGACATTGGATTTGCCATGAATCCGTAATTGTGTGAGCCAATTCCTTAAAATAAATCTCTTTATCTATATATATCCTGATGGGTCTTTTTCCTCTAGAGAACCTTGACTAAAACATAAGGCAATAGATTTAAGGGTGAGACAAAATGTTTCGGGAAGCACTAAGAGAAATCAAGAATCATAATATTAATCATATGTTCCCTGCCCATCTCCTTCCCACACACACTCTTGAAGACCCTCTGGGTTCAGGAGGAGAAGAGAGGGAAAAGGAAGCTCTAATGCAGCAGTTAGTGTGAGAGGCCCTGTGTCCTGGCCTCTGCCTCTGGATGAACACTTGCATTTCTTGTGCCAGGTGGAATGCATAACAAACACCCCAACTCTACGTCTGGGAATCGGAGAGGGTGGACAACCTGTATTTCCCATGCTTTAGGAGCCAAGAGAGAAGTCAGCCACTGCTCAATTGCAAATGCTATACAGTAAAATGATTAGAATTATGAGTCTGGGAAGAAGGCAAGGGATAGCACTGAGCTTCCCAGAAAGACATGGAGAACATCCCAGAATTTCTTGGGCACGCAACTGGAGCACTGAAGGTGGTAAAAGGGAGAGTGTTTGTGCCTGCAAAAGTTTCAAATGCAACTTTAGATTCCCCAAGAACGTGCAGTGAGAACAGTCACCAAGTGGGGTCAGTGGAAGCCTTGGCTGTACCTCATCGACTGGGAGAGCCTCAGACATGGGTAAAACCTGAACTGGCATCCAAAATCTGCATGAGCCCACGTAGGTAAGACCAGGACTATGCACCTTGAGAGCCCGAGTAATGTCCTTTTTACAGCAGAAGAGAGAGACGACCGTCCGCAGCCAGCATATCTGGCTGTCTTTCAGGAATGCTTCATGCCTGAGTTCCCAGGTCTGTGCTCACTTCCCTGTATGACCTACTCTGACTGAACACTACCTTCCATTGGGTTCAGATCAGAAAGGGATAGCTTCTTATACCTTGGCCAAACAGAGATGGAGCTAATTCATTAAGCAAAGAAAGTTCCAGAACACATTCATTGCTATAAGGATTAATTTTCCTATAACTAAAATGTTATATCATTAAAATTTAAACTCTCTTCAAACCTCATTGCCAAGAGTGGTTGAAGTAATAGTCTGCTTTTCCTTAGAGAAATTTCCACTTTAGCATTGCTCATATGCTGTCCAAAAACATATAACCTGATTTCTAGCTTTCAATTCTTTTACGCCGAGAAAATTGCTAACTTATTTTAGGTGTGGGTGTCACTTGTCTCACATCCAAACAATTGCTCCTACATCCCTGTTCCTTTTTACCTGTCTTTTCTCTCCTACTAATTGTTTTTGGAGGGGGACATTAAAAAATCTTAAGCTATTTCTTCATTATGCAGTTATTGGATGCTTCAGAATCTTTTTGAAAGCAGGTATGGGAATAAAACACAAAACATTACATTAAAATGTTCTTTCACTCCATTTTTTTCATGTGTGGAAATACGGTTCTATTCTTGAAGACATTTAAAAAGTAATGTATGTATTTATTTATTCAGTTAGTAGCTTTGAGAGAGTCAAGTATTTTTTTAATTTTTTAAATTTTTTTCATCTGGGTTTTGTTTTTTCTCCACTTAGTTGCGTATGGGATGATGGGGATTGAACCAGGATCCTCGTGCATGCCAAGCAATCAAGCCTTCTACCACTGAGTCACCTCTCCAGCCCAAAGTAAGGTATTTAAAAAACTAAAATCACAAGATGGAATTGTTACGCCCTTAGGGAAATGCAGAGATGTGTTGATGCTGAAGACTTGTAACCAGAAGACAACGAATAATGTTTTCTTTCCTGGCCACATCCTTAGAGGCCCCAGGTAAACCGCATCATATATGGAGTCTGCCATATTGGGTCTATCAGCTATTTTATTTGGATCAGTGAGTTTCAAACTTATTCTACAAAGGAATCATTCTTGCAACATAACAACAACAACAAAAACCCACAGGCAAATATATGAAATTTAAGAAGAGGACATGATAAAGCAAGAATCCTGTTTACCTTCCTCTGATCCTGTAGGGGTCCTTGCAGTTTTCATGGCTCTCAGGTCTCTAACCATAGCAAGGACGTAGAGGTTCCTATAGGTTAGGAATTGACAGGAAACAGGCTCTGCTGGATTTTATCTTTGGGGCTAGGACCAAGATTCTGCTCTTAGGTACAAACTAAAAGAATGACCCAAGAATAAAAACAAGATGCTGTGGAATCATTTTTCATTTGAAAGTGGCTTCTTCTCTCTTAATTTAATAGATTTGCTTTAAAAAGGAAAAGAAAGCTGTGTTGGGGGGATCTCCTTAAAAACTGAAGGAAGATCAATAGAGTAGAGGAAAGGGAGCAGGGGATGGAGAAGGAGAAGCAGAAGGGGAAGTAAAGGGGAAAACTGGTGAATGATATTGGTCAAATTATATTGTTGCATCATGTGCATTACATATATGTAACAATAAATCCCACCATTATAAACAATTGTATTACACCAATCAAATACATGAAAAAATAAATAAAACGGAAGATCTCCTCAAAGTAGCATAAACCAGTAGGGGAAGTATCTTCAGAGCAAACAGTACTGGGGAGCTTTCACTAGACAACATGCCGTGCCCTCTGATACATTCTCTAGAAAACAAACTTGAGTGTTGCTTTGTGGCACTTCAGTCTTCCCTTCACATCAAAGTTCCATATGGAGAACCAATGTGGTGTTTGCTTTGTATCAGGCTGGGGAATTTTCGGTGTTTACATTTGTACTGTTTAACCATACTGGAAAAAAATTCATCTTCCGTTAATGTGCATTGCTTCAAGCACTGCAGCAGGATGATTACAGTCAAATTGTTCAGCAATCAGTAACACACCATTTGGGAATCAGCAACCTACTGTTAATAAATTGTGTACAACCATCCTTCTCTGGAGATGCAGTAACCCTTTGGAGTTAATGTACACTGTGGTCCTTCTTGTTTTCACTAAGTTGTACATTAAGAAGATAGGCTGGGTTAGTATTTAGTGATAAATTATGTGTGCTGATTAGTAATCTGAAATCTGTATGAGTCTCCAATATATTTTTCATGAATGTTGTGCCTAAAATGTATCCCACAGATAGAAGTCATAAGACTTGAAAGAAAAGTGAATACCAATAATCTTCTCAGAAAAGAATGAGGCTGCACATTGCTTAGCTGCCTAGTGAACACTTGATTTGCTTTTTGATTGCTATTAATTTACAGAATGGCATTGAAAAGCCGACACATAGGATGGAGTGTATTTTGGTTTTAATATGATGCAAGTCCTGTTTAGTTACATTTTACAGCTTTCCAGATGCATCCAGTGCTGTAAGAGCTGGTACTCTCCAAGATCTTAACTAAGCCAAACTCAGAACAAGGTTATAGAAATGGACTAAGAGATGCTTTGCTAAACGTAAACTATTGCCCACCATAAGCAAAACCCTGCTCTTCTTTTCACCAGCTGAATAAAGGAGTAATGTTTAGATGGAAGGACAGTGCTACAAGTTTGTGAAAGAGATGACCCATGTGTCCTAAAGCAAGATATTAAGAGGGGAGGGAAAGAAATGTTAGAGAAAATTCTGGGGTTTCGGTGGTCAGACTTTTATAGTTGGGGGAGATGATTGCTCTGAGATCCTAACAACTTGGATGACCTTGGATTTGGATTAGAGAGAGAACCTGGAAAACAAGAAAGTATTGCTTGCTTCATTATTTTTTTTTGCTTGCTTCATTATTGATAAGACCAACTTAACCACACTAAAACTAAATACACACATACACTAAACAACATACTAAACAGCATACATACATACGTGCACTGACATGTGACATAAATGTGTAAGTAGGGCTGGAAATAGAAGGGAGTGGAGTGAAGATGAAAATCCTGATGTCTTATTTGACTGACCTTGAAGGGAAGAAGTTAACTGACTAGAAGTAAGAAGAGCAAGCTTTATGTTAAACTGGATAAATCCGGGTTTGGTAACTTTCTTCTGAGCTTTGATCACCTTGATCTTGGTGATTTCCCTGAGGAGTTCCTCAGATTTACAGTAACACAGCTTTATGATCCAGACCCAAGTGACCTGGAACTATGCTGATACCGTGCCATATTAATCAGGGCAGGTTTAGGAGATAAATGTCAACATGTGAATGCTTTTATCCTAGAGATTACAGAAATGACAAAAAGACTACACCACCAAACTTTTATCAAAGTTAATGCAAAATAACATTCCTTTGCTATTTACAGTTCCCAAAGATCATATTTGGATCTAGCTGAGTCTGATATTACTTTGCTACTATTATTATTCTCCTTATGAAATAGAAGAGGGAGCTGAAGCACAAATTTAGAGATTTTTCCAAGGACAATGATGAGCTAGCTCATATTTGTATCCTCAGTTTCCATCAGTGTCCAGCACACTGAAGACACTCAAAAAGTGCTTGTGGAAGAAATTATTGTAATTGAAGCTCATAAGATGAATATCTGGAATTATAACCAGCTATTTCTATATCATTTGGGATTTTCTTGGTTACAAGTAAGAGAAATAAGCAAATAAATTATTATTATGAATATATGGAAACAAAGGTCATGAAATTCATGTAAGTGCTAGGAAAAAAATCAAAACTGGAAGTCAAAGTCAGTATTCACTCTCTCCAACACTGCTCCCAACATCCTCCTTCACAAAACCAGTTTTCTCTGCTATTCAGGTCTACTATGATAGAAAACACAGCTGATATATAGCTAAATTCATATATTACAGGTAAACTCTCAATATCAAATGTAAATTCTTTTGGAAAAGATCTCAAATGTCTCCATCTAAATGAGATTGCCACACCAGGAGTAATCAGTGTGGCCAAGAAGTGAGATCTTATTCTATAAACAGGACTACTAGACTCCAACTTCCGTAGTGATGTTGTTAGGAAGAGTTCCCGCAGGAAGGAGACGTTGATTTATGGGCCACACAGGCACTTCAACAGTGTCCACTACAATTTATTTTTACCAAAATTCATGTTTATTCTACTCTCCTACTTTGTCTTAGGGTCAGCATGAATGGTAATTTTGGGGGGATATTAGCGTTCTTTGTAATTGTTCCCCTACATGATTTAAAGTATGGAGCAAATCTCTCACTAATTCCTTGACTAATTATTTTTGCAGAGTAGAAAATAAAAACCCTTTGGGATGAACAGTGACTTCTATTCTGCAAAAACCCATCTTCTTTGTTGAGATTTTACTGCCCATCCTGGAGGTGGAAATTAAAAAGTTTTAAAAGAAGCCAAAGTAGAAATAGAAATTTTACTATGTAATTGATGAGTCTGGTTGGTTTGCAAACATTTCTTAATCCTTTTAACCAGTTGGCATCTAAGCTGTTCTGTGGTTTAGATATGCAGCGTCTCCCAGAAGCTCATGTTTGAGACTATGCAGGAAAATTTAGAGGTAAAATGATTCAGTTATGAGAGTTTTAACCTAGATAGTGCACTACTCCTGTGACAGGGATTAACTGGGGAACTGTAGGCAGCTAGGTGTGGCTAGAGGAGGAGGGTCACTGGGGTGTGCCTTTGTGGAATGCACGTGGTGAGAGGAGAAGGCTCTCTCTGCTTCCTGGTGGCCCTGTCCTGAACTGCTTTCCTCCACCAAATGCCTCTGCCATCATGTTCTGCCTCACCTCAGGCCTAGAGCAATGCAACCAGCTGTCTATGAACTGAGGCCTCTGAAACCAGGAGCACCACATAAAGATTTCTTCCTCTAATATTGCTCTTGTCAGGTCCTTTTTAATCACAGCAGTGAAAAGAAGACTAAAACAGCCATGAGTCAGTTTTGAAGGACTAACTTGAAGGTACAAGAAGAAGAAGTACGTTCCATTGCAAGGAACAGAGGTTGAGGCCAAATATTTCCAGGACTATTTATATTTTACAATAGCTTCAGCACAGATCAGAAAGTAAAGGAACAGCAGGCATGGCTGGGAAGAGACACTGCCAAGGGGGCAGGAGAACTAGCTTTTGGGCAAAGGCCTAAGAAGGTAAACTTGATTTCATGAGTAATGGAAACTATTGGAAAAATTGCAATTCTAACTTTTAGTGTAAAATCTCACTCTGTTGAGAAAATGAAAAGAGAATAGAAATGAAGCTTGTGGAGTAGTTAAGAGACTGTTTCAGTCATGGAAACTCAGATAGGTGTGGAAAACAAGGGCTTGAATCAAATTAGTAGCAGAGGGAATAGAAAGCATAACAAGGAGGTCAAATCAATAAATGTTGAGGAATGACACAGAGGAGGTTGTTGGTCTTGTCATATAGTGGTGCTGTTCATAGAAACAGGAGAGCTTGCAAGAAGGTCAGGCTTGGATGTGAAAGGTAGCCTAATTATTAGCCTTGAACTCAATGAGCTTCAGTTGTTCATGGAGCATCTGAGTGCAACATACAATAGCCAAATCCAGAGCTTAGGGAAGAGGCTGGGGCTAGAGATGACTGATTTGGCATTCATCAGCAGAGGTGATTGAAAAATCACACAGAATTTGAGGAGTTTAACATTTGGTTTTACATATATCTAGCCTCTAATTGTAATGTAAATAGTATAAAAATTCAGTTGAAGTCTGAATTTATAGACCTGTCATGGAATTCTTTCCTGCCACAATCCGTCTCTGTCATAACAAATTTATTTCCTTTATCAGTTATGTTGATACTGAGCTTTATAAAACCTTCATCTCTAAGAACACATTTTCTAAGGGGGCGTTCCAAAGATGGAAAGTGGATTGATGGATACTATTCTAACCTAATATGGCATTCAAAAATGTGTCTGCCCTGTTGTGCATAAATTGTTACAAATGGAATAAAATACAACTTGATTATTGCTCCCAAGTCAATTTCCCCTTAATTGGTTTTCTGACTTTTATCTTGTAGATACAACGTCCAGTTGTATAGACTACCCTTCATGTTAATTTTACTTTGTACACAATCTTTGATTCTAAACAATTTTTGAGATGTGAAAGTTGATCAGGAGGAATGAGAAACACCTTTATTCTCTCACAGGTATGTTACAAAGAGCTCTTTCTAATAAACTTCCTGCACCTCAGAATCTGTTTCTTGGGGAACCCTGTTTAAATCATTTGTGGTTTCATCTACTTTGTCTGATTCTGGAAAAATTGTCAGTACCTCAAGGGCAAAGAAAGTCTTTGTCCATCTTTATATTTCAAGGACACTGGTTATTCAATAAATGCTTATTTCTCATCTCCATGAGTATTTTTGAAACCCATCTTAGAAAATCAGTTGTTTTCCCTCCAACTGGGCCATAGGTAGTATATATTCATAAGCTGCCTTCTCCCTCTTTCCCACCATTCTCAGCCATGTGCCCTTCAACATAGCCCCACACTTGAGAAACATGGAGTTCCAAACCCAAGTATGCCTTCTTAAACCAAAAGGCCACCCCCTTTTAAGAATGTGTATTTTCAATTGCTTAATAGATTTCAAACAAACTTAAGCAAATCAACAGAGGTGACAATAATTTTGTATCAGAAGTATAGCTTATTGATTGAAAACAAGATTTTGGTGAACCCCACTCTAAAACTTTCTTGGTGTGTGGCCTTTGTATTTTAATGTCTTCATCTTTTGAACAGGGATAAAATGACAGTACCTATCTCATTTGGATGCAGGGGGAGTGAGAGAAGAAAGTGTGTGCAAAATGCCAGACACAAAGTGAACACTCAAAACACACTAGCTGTCATTTGTAATCACTTTACTAATATTTCAAGCTCATATTATTTATTCTCTGCAAATTTATTTTCAGACAGATCAAATCACTTTCTAATTTCCCATATAACTTCTTCTTGACCCATGGGTAATTTAAAAATCTGTTGTTTAATTTCTAAATATTTGTGAATTTCTAAATTTCCTTCTGTTGTTGATTACTATTTAACTTCACTATGATCAAAGAACATATTTGGTATAATTTCAATCCTATAAATATATTAAGATGTATTATATGGCCAAATTCCTTCTTCATAAGTTTAGTATAAGATACATGAGGTATAAATATTCCTCCAAATCTCCTTTTCTGCATTATTCTTCGGAAAATAAATCTGTCAACTTTCTAATATTAATGCACGTCCTTTAACAGTATTTGGCTTGCATAATAATACTTTTAGAGTGGAATCAGTGGATTTTTATTCTTTCCTTTAGGGCCATCTTGGTTAGCTTAGCAAGATTGTTGCGAGCGTTATCCTTCACTGAACCCATTTCCAAGAGACTGCCGTTCTCAATGAATAAGCGGTCATCTGAGGACAAATTCTGAACTTCAGCCTCATCCACAAATCCAGCTTGTTCTCTTCCCCTCCAAAGTCATGAATGTATGTAGGAATTGGTGATGAACACAATCATGTGTAACCCCATGTCACTCATTTTTTTCTGTCTAGAGGTACAAATGTGAAGGAGAAGGACAGAGAGAGAGAGAGAGAGAGAGAGGGAGAGAAATGTCTGTAGTGGTTTTGTTCTTGGTAGTGTGTTCACTGCTGCATGATACAGAAGTTGGTCATGTTCTTTGAAAAGCTATAATAAGAATTAATTAATATTTTCTCAGATGTGTTTTCCTACATCTATATTTTATTTGCTGCAGTGTAAAACATGAATTTACATAATATTCAATATGATATAATTGACATCAACAAATTTAAATCAAATTTTAAAAAACACTGAGTACATGATTACTTAATGTTAGTAAATACCTGTTTCCAGATATTTACAGGGGAATATTGAATGTTAATGTGCTTACATGTAGCTTTTTTTTGTGCTGATATTTTGCTTTTCAGTGTAGAACTAGTAAAAATGATTTTGTTGACAATATGAATCAAACAAACAACAAATTACAAAATGAAGGGGATATCATAGCTTTTGAATCTGGGTGGAACTGCATATAACTTCCCTTCTCTAAACTTTAATTTTTCTTATCTGTAAAATATAGATATGTGCTTAATAGTTGGATTTCTTGTTGTAAACTTAGACAAAAAAGAAATACATTGGATGGAGAATTCTCAGAATTCATGAGCTGTCTGGAGAATTGTGTTGAGAAAATAGGTTGGAACAATATTATACCAAAGGGAGAAAATACAATTAAGTCATAAATAGGAAGAGTCAGGTTAGGGTACCCATTCTGCACTTTGAGCTTCGTTTGAGCTCTATGTTGTATTGGCTTTGAGTATACACTACAAAGTCAGAGTCTCAGATAGGAACATCCAATTGTCCAAGCCTTGGTTACAAAGCCATGCCTACATGTGTCAGGGAGAGATGCATCTTTCCAACTCACACAATGCCCTCATGCGCAAAAAAGGGGCAGCCAAACAAACAAACAGACACATTTTAAGTGTGGTAAGATATGTAAAGTGCAAAATGTGACAGCTAGCGTTGGACATTAGTTGTACTTATTCTTTTCTTTGAGAAGCAGAACTACTAGGAGTGCTATATAACAAGGGGTTTATTTATAAGAAATCAGCCTTAGAGAATTGTTGGAACTGGTTAGAGTGCATGCATATAAAGAAGAATAACTTTATGGCATTTGCTGGTAAACGGCTAGAACCAGGGACTATCATGCTAAGTGAAAAAAACCAGACCCCAAAAGTCAGAGGTTGAATGTTTTCTCTGATATGTGGAAGCTAATACAAAATATGGGGAGGGGGATTAAAAAAGAACAGAAGAAAGATCAATGGAGTAGACAAAGGGGAATGAAGGGAAGGGAAGAAGGATTGGATGAGGAAAGATAGTGGAATGAATCTGACATAATATTCCTATGTACATATGTGAAAACACCATAGTGAATCTCACCATCATATATATCCACAAGGCACTAAAAAAAAATAATTAGATAGTAGAAAGATCATTAGAACATTAGAACAGAGGGTAAGAAACAGGAGGTAGGAGTAGGGAAGAGAAAGGGAAATATGAAAGCAAATTTTATTCCATGCTTTTATAAGTATGGAATTCTATTGTTGTGCATAACTGCAAAGAAATAGTTTTAAAAAAGAGTGTTGGACTGGAGATGTAGTTTAGTGGTAGAATAGAGCATTTGCTTGGCATGTAGAAAGGCCTGAATTCTATCCCCAGCACCACATACACAAGTATAAAACAATAAGTGTGTGCACATTTTTTCTGGGTCTAGCGTTGAGCCTGAAGTCAGTAAGACAGGCAGCTGGAGTAGAAAGTCAGGTACAAAGTAGGAAAGAACAGTTGCAAACTGGAAACTACAGGGTGAACTGGAACCTGCATAGATAGGCTGGGACCATGTTGATCTCTAGCACCTTCAAACTTCCAATTTTGATGAAGTTGGTGACCTGTAGATTATAGTAACAATATTTTTTGTGGAGTTAAACACATAACTTCCCAGGAGCAGAAGATGAAGGAGGAGATCTAGTGGGGAATGGAGGAGTCTTGGGCTCAGTTGCTGCCGCATAAACTGCACATGCCAGTCCAGGAATGTGGGTAGATAGGTAGAAAGATGATGATGGTGGTGGTGGTGATGATGATGATGATAGTGATGATAAAAAGAAAGGGGTGGGGGAGAAACAGTACATGCATGTGTGACAGATATATACACATACACGATCAAGAGAAAACACATATGCACACATATAACCTGAATTGATTTTTCTTAGGAATGATTGATCCAATAGGTTTTTCTTGTTTATGTGCTCTGTGATAAGCACTGTTTCAGACACCTCTGATAGAGAATAAAACAAAGTTGTTTGTTCTGTGAATATTACATTCTTGCATTGGGACTCAAGAATAATCAAAAAAGATAAGGAAAGCTCTAGTTTCTATCTCAAATGTCTCCCAAGGTCAATGTGGCAGAGGCTTTCTCCTTGGGTGGCACTACTGTGAGACTGAGGTAATTGAGAGGTGCAGCCTGGCAGGAAGCCTTTATACCATTGGAAAAAAGACTTGAAGAGGATTGTGGGACCCCGGCCCATTCATTTCATATCTTTCATTTCCTGGCCACGAGGTGAATGATTTTGCTCCTTCTGCTGGGTGCTTTTGCCATGAAGTGCTAACTCATCCAAAGCAATGACAATGACAATGGGGCCAACCAATCACAGACAGAAACCTCTGAAATTATGAGTCAAAAAAAGCCTTTTCTCTCTGTAAGTTGATTATCTAAGTATAAGTTATAGTAACATGAAGGTGACTAACACAATGAATAAGTAAATTATAATCTGTGTTAGAAGGTGACATGTGCTATGTAAAGGAGGATTGGTACTGGATGGGGTGGCTGATTGCAATTTTAATAGGGTGGTTAGGGTCAGGCATGGTGACATTTGAGCAGAGAATGAAAGGAAGTGAAGGGTGAGTCACACGGTACAGTGGGGAACAATAATCTGGTTATTACATGTGTGCATGCATGCATGTGTGGGAACATTTGATCATGAAAGACTTTTGTATTTACAGAAAAGTTGAACTCACAGTACAGACAATTCCCATACATCACACTGTTTCCCTTATTATTAAGCAAAAAAAAAAAAATAATGAAAGACAAAGCTAAGAATATCTGAATGAAGTATGGAATTTACTTAATAATAGAGTATCAATATTGGTTTATTAATTATGACAAATATGCATACTACTATAAGATATTAACGGTATGAGTTGAGGAATGTGTAGTATCATATATTCACCACTACAATGTCATGCGGACTATTTTTAAGGTCCTAAAATTCTCCTGTGCTTTCTATTTAACCCTTCTCTCTATATATAAACCTGACTACTGCTGATCTGTTAACATCTCTGCAATTTTGCTTATGCTACAATGTCATATATACGAAGTTATTATAGTAGGTAGTCTCCTTTCACTTATAAATATGTATTTAAGGGCTGGAGTGGTGGCTCTGCAGTTACAGCACTTTCCTGGAATGTGCAAGTTCACAGGTTCGAACCCCTGTACCATGTACACAATGAAGTGTCGGAGCAACAAAAGCCATATGAAAAACTAAATAAAATTGATTCTTTATCTCTCACTGTTGCTGTCTCTTAAAAAAAAAGAAATATGCATTTAAAATTCTTCTACATATTTCCTGGCTTGAAGGATTATTCTTTTTATTAATGGAAGGCATTCCATTGCATGAATATACCATAATTTATTTGTGTTTTTATTACTAAAGAAAATCTTTATTGCTTCCTTTTTTTTGTAATTATGACATAAGCTGTCAACAAAAGTACATGCTCATTTTGCAAATAAGCCTATGAGTACTATTGCAGGATTATGTAGTAAAAGTTTGCTTAACTTTGTAAGAAACTGCCAGATTATCTTTCAAATGATTATACAATTTTACAATGAGGATTCTTATTGTCCACATCATTGACAAAAATTAGCATTTTGAGGATTTTAGATTTTTACTCATTCTAATAGGTATGCAGTGGTATCTCTTTGTTTTAATTTGTAATTCCACAATGACAAATAATATTGAATGTCTTTTCATTTTTATTTGCCACCTGTATACCTTCTTTGGTGAGATGACTCTGGCTTTTGCCAATTTAGTTAATTGGTTTATTTTCTTATTGCAGAATTTTAGATGTTCTTTGCATCTTTTGAACATGAGTTCTTCACTGGATTTTTTTTTGCAATTATTTCCCCCCAATCTGTGGTTTGTGTTTTCAATCTCTTAACAGTATTTATCAAAAGAATAGAAGCTTTGAATTTTTATTTTATTATTTTTTATTTTTCCATGTAAGATACTTGTTTCTAAAAAGTTATTATTTAACCAAAGTTATGTAGATTTTCTCCTTATTTTACAGTTTAATATTTTTATATTTACTACTATCACCCATTTTCATTTAATTTTTGTGCAAGTTCTAAGGTTTGAATATTGGTTCATTTAAAAATATGATCATTCATTTTTTCCCATGTTATTTACTGGAAAAACTACCTTCTCTCCATTGTATTGATTTTACACTTAGCAAGAAATCAATTGCCTATATTTGTATGGTTCTATTTCTAGACTGTGTACTTTGTTCTATTGATCTATGTGCTTACTTTAACACTATGTTGTCTTGATTATTCTGTTCTTCTATTAAGTCTTGAAATCAATAGTGGAGTTCTCCAATTTAATTCTTTGGTGTACATTGGTTATATTCTAGGATTTAAATATTTTGATATTTTTAGAATCAGTTAGTATCTACAGAGTAGTCTTCATAATTTTTATTGGGGTTACATAGAACCCATAGATCAATTTGAAAGATTGTTACCTTAATAATATTTTCTTTTAATCTGTAATTATGGCTTATCATTTACTTATCCATTTACTGATTTCTTTCAACATTATTTAGTAGTTTTCTCCACATCTATACTGTACATATTTTGTTATATTTTTGCAAAATATTTCAATTTTCTTGGTAATACTATAAGAGGAATTTTTATAAATTTTACATTTCAATTCTTATTGTTTGATAATAATGGAGTTTTGTATATTGAACTTAAAATATTTGCTTATTTGTTTAAGGAAATTCTTTCATAAATTTACTGGGATTTTCTATTTAGGCAACCATGAAATTTGTGAACAAAGACATTTTTATCTTTTGTATCTTTATTCCTTTTTCTTGTCTTACTGCACTACCTAGGATTTCTACTCTGATACTGAATAAGAATGGTGAGGGACGACTTGCTTGCTTTTTTTCTAATCTCAGAGGAAATAAAAAAAATGATACCTATAGATTTTCATTGTTATTGTGGCTTGTGGTACTTGGTATGATTTGACTGTGTCCTCAAAAGTTCATGTTTTGAACACTTATCCCCAAATTATATGCTAATGACATTTGGTGGTAGAACCTTTAGGAGATAATTAGGATTAGGTGAGGACATGAAGGTAGACTCCCCAGGGTGGCATATTAAAAAGGGTAAGAGGGACCAGAGCTTACAGGCTTGCCATGTGAAACATCAAGAAGACCTCATCGAACATCAAGTAAATGTTGATGCTGTATGCTTAGACTTTTTCAACCTCCTGAACGATGAACCAAATAAACTTCTGTTCTTTATAAATTACTCAATTTCAGATATTTTTGTTATGGTAAGAGAACACAGACTGAGAAAACGATCTTTATCCAGTTGAGGAGTTTTTCCTGTGTTTCAAATTTTTTTAAAAGAATTTCTGCTATGAATTGGTAGGATACCATTATATGATCTGCCTTCCTAATTTGTGGAATGGTGTATTCTGCTGATTGAGTTTTAAAATGCTCAACGAGCTTTGCACGTCTCAAACAAATCTGACTTGTTTATCAAAACTAATTCTTTTTAAATTCCATAAGACATTTCATTTAGGGGAGATAAAGCTTCTTTTAATATGTTGTTGGATTGGATTTGATAGTATATTGAGGGGAGGTGTATCTGTGTCATGAGGCTATCTTTTCTTTATCTGCCCCCAGGCAAGGTAATGTTGACTTCAGAATGAAGTTTTATTTCTGTTTCTATTTTCTGGAAGGGATTGTGAAGAACTCCTCTAATTTCTTCCTTAAATGTTTGCTAGAATTCACCAGTGAAACCATTTGGTTTGGAGCTGGAGTGGTGGCTTGGTGGTTACAGCACTTGCCTGGCATGCATAAGAATGCAGGTTTGAACCCTATCACCATATATACAAAGAAGTATCAGAGCAACGAAAGCCACATAAAAAACCAAATGAAGTAGATTCTTTCTCCCTCTCACTGTCCTCTTTCTTAAAAAAAAAAAAAGGGTCTAGTGTTTTCTTTGGGTAGATTATTAATTGATGATGATTCCATATCTGTAACAGCTATAGGGATATTCATGTGATCCATTTATCCTTGAGTACATTTTATAGTTTGTATCATTAAGAAAGTTGGTCTGATTCATCGAATTTATCAAAATCATGGACAGAGAGTAGTTTTGCAGTTGTTAGTTCATTATTCCTTTATGGTTCAGTGGTGATGATTCTCTTTCATTTTTGATATTGGAAATTTATGTCTTCAATCTTTTACGAGTAGCCTCGACAGAGGTTTTTCAGTTTTATTGATTTTTTTTCAAAGAAGATGACTTTGGATTCATAGATTTTTTTTTCTAATTTTAATTTGTTAATTTCTGCTCTAATTTGTTAACATTTTTTTCTACATGTCTTATCCTTAATTTGCTCTTCTTTCCCTAGGCAGAGGCTCAGGTTACTGGTTTTAGAATTTTTATCATTTCTAGTATATATATTTAAGCTATAAAATTTCTTTTAAACACTGTATTTTCAATGATTTACAAATCATAATACGTTGCCTTTTTATTTTATTTTAGAACATCTTTTTACTTCTCTTGAGAGTTCTTTTTGGACTTATGAGTTACTTGTAAATCTTTTCTTCATTTTCAAATATTTGATAAATTCCAATTAAATTTTTATTATTGATTTTTATTTTATTATATTGTGGTTTAATAACATGCACAATAAGATTTCTTTGTTTCTTTTTCTTTTTTTTTTAAAGAGAGAGGAACAGTTAGAGAGAGAGAAAGAAACAATTTTTATTTAGTTTTTTTTAATTTAGTTTTTCATGTGGTCTTCGTTGCTCTGAGACTTCGTTGAGTACTTGGTGCTAGGGTTTGAACTCACATACTTGTGCATGCCAGGCAAGTTTCATAACCACCGAGCCACCGCTCCAGCCCCAATAAGATTTCTTTTAAGTTTGTAAATTTGTGCTTTTTAGTTAAAACTTTGATCTCTTTTGGTAAATGTTCCATGTGAATTTGTGAAGAGAATATATTCTTCCATTGTTGGATGGCATAGTCTATCAATTTCAATTAGAAAAAATTGATTGGTAGTGCTAATTATGTCATTCAGTTTTCCCCCTCTCCTTCTCCTCCTCTTCCACAATTATTCTGCCACTGAAGTGCATCCAAGTCCTACTCATGTCATTTAAATTCTTACTGATTTTCTGTCTACTTTATTTAAAGTTATAGAAAGGTATTGAAATATTCACTATATTAGTGGATCTATTTTTTTCTTTTTGATCAGTTTTTGCCTCATGTTACTTGCTATTAAATACATAAACCCTTAGTAGTTGTCTTTTAGAGAACTGATCCCTATATCATTAAGTATTGCTTTTTTTTTTAACCTCTGACAATCTTCCTTATTCTGAATACGTTTGTGCTTTAAATTCACAAAGCCACTCTATTCTTTTTTGTTACTGCTGTTGTGTTTTAGTGATTGCATGGTATACATTTTTTCAGTCCTTTACTTTTAACTTAAGTCTATTTAAGTTGGATTTCTCATTGATAACATGTAATTTGATGTTTCCGTTTTTATCCATTGTGATGATATTTATCTTTAATTAGTATATTTATGTAATTCATACTTTTAATGTGATTATTGACATGGCTTTGTTATCATCAATGTTTGTTACTCCTTTTCTTTCTTTCATTCTTTGTGTCCTTTATTTTCCCCATCGTCTCTCTTTTTAATTGAGCACTTTATATAATTATTTTTGATTATGCATATTTAGAAACACTTTGGGGTAATTACATTATTTTTGATTTTTTTCTTTTTTGCTAATTTAGGAATACTTTCAAATTATAGTGTGCTTCACAGGTAGGACAGATGCATTATAACAAAATATTCCCAATTCTTTCCTCTTGACCTTGCTAGCATTAATTTCACATATCCAAACAAAATAGTTACTCAATGCAAGGTTACTATTGCTACTTTAATAGGATGATATTGCTTTTTTCTCTTTGAGGATAATTTTTCTAGATATGGATAATTCTAGGTTGGTGATTTTGCCTTTCAAAACTTTAAATAATTCCTTTTACTTTCATTTTGTTTGCATAGTTTCTGATAACACTTCTACAATTTTTATTCTTCTTCCTCTACAGTTAAGATATTTTTTTTCCTTCCAGCTAGTTTTTTAAGCTTTTTTCTTTGCTTTTGGTTTTCTGCAGTTTCTATATAACATGCCTAGAGGGGTGTGTGCTGTGTGTACACATGAGCGTGTGTGCATGCATGTGTGTTTGTGTTAGTCAAGTCAGTCATCACTGACCAAAATACCTGAAGAGAAGAACTCAGAGAAGGAAAAATTTGAGTTAATGGTTTCAGAGGTCTCAGCTCCAGATTGGCCAACTCCATTGCTCTGGGGCAGCGGTGAGGCAGGGCATCATGACAGACAGTATAGTGGAGGAGAGTTGCTCACCTCAAGGTAGCCAGGAAATAGAAAGAGAATGAGAGAAAGAAAGGAGCCAGGGACAGATACATACAGGCCACTGGTCAAAATTCTCATCACCTACTTACTCTATCCATGCCCAGCCTGCCTACACCCTGCCTGCCTACAGTTACCACCCAGGAGTCTATTCAGCTACAAATATATGTGCTATCACAATTCTGGAAGATATTCTGACTTCTTTACTTAAATTCAAAAATTGTATGAGAAAAACAAGTAAATAAAATTTGAACAGCAAATTAGAAGGCTCAGGAGACCCCCTCCCCACCCCAGAGATGGAAGATACCTTTGGTTCTGACCTCCTTTAGGGTCACAGCCCGATGGCAGCTGAGAGCACCAATAAGCAGTAGGAAAAGCGGGGCAGACTGTACACATCACAAAGATCTGGAAATACAGCTTCCTGGGATTTCAATGAAATCCTATGTAAATAAATAGCTTTAAGTTTAAATAATTATTAACAGTGGAATTATCTAAACATACAAGTATTTATTTATTTTCATGGAGAGGATTCACAATTATTTTTTTACCCCAGAAACTTGAGCTTTCTTTGGTGAATAAGAAAAAAAATCTATGCCGAATAGGAAATTGCATTGTTTCGTTTTTTTCCTGAGGGGCTTGTCCCTGGAAAGCTTAAGGTCTTGGCAGCCTAGGAAGTGGCCCTGGTGAGAGGCCATGTAGGTCTGTGAATTCTTAAAATGCCAGAAGCAGCTTCTAAGGCAACATTTCACTCAATAGACTTATGTTCAGACTTGAATGGGAAAGTCAAACATGCTTTCCTGTCTTAGATGTTTCTTGTTTGATTTCTCCATTTTCATGAATGTCAACATGAGTGGTATGTCAGGATAGGCAATCTTTCCCTGCGCAGTATTTAGTCTGAGGTTCTCAAACTCAGAATAGGGAGAAGCTACTATTTGAAGCAAGAGACTGACTCATGATTTTATTTAGAAGGATGTATGGTAGTTTAGTTTCTGCAATTTTACAACAATGTGCAAGCCAAGTAATGTTTTCATCAGTCCACAAACTAGTTTTATATTTTACTAGTTGATTGAATTTCTCCTTGCTCTACCCCAGTGAATATAATAATAATTCAGTAGAAATACAGCCTGCAAAATGGGTACATCTTATTTGGGCAGAACTTAGTAATTTTCTTTTAGCATTCTTGCCTACTTTTTGCATGTTTAAGTTACTTTCTTTTAGGTTTTAGGGGAGAAAAAAATTAGCTATCATTCCAAGTCTAGTTGTTTTCTGATGTTCTGAGAGTAGGTAAAAGTGTATGGCAATTCAGAAGAGCTTTCCAGGAATTCTGGGGTGTGCAACCCTGAGGAGGGTGTTCAGTGCCTGCTTATTGATCAAGTAAATGATAGAATGAAGAAGGTTTTATGCCATGTCATTTCCAGTTTTTCGTTTCTGAACTTGAATATGTGAGTAACTGACACATGTCAGGGTTTGGCTGCTCTTTCATTTCTTCTCTTGTCACTGTGGATTGTACTGAATTATGTTCCAAAGTGATATTTTCCTGTATGCTTTCGTATATCACAACTTACTGTTTCGGTGGAGTTTGATTAATCAAATGAGTTAAATGAAGAGAGTACGAATGAATATTATCTTCTAGAATACGAAGTAAATTATCTTCCTGTTTTCAAACTTAAATGAGAATTTTAAAAGTTTGGGTGCCCAGGGTAAGTGCTCATGGTCCTTGTGTAACCAGTACAGCTTGAGATCATCTAATGATCTATTTTGTATTCACTGAGACCAACTCTGTGGAAAACACTGACAAGCGACCTTCCCTATAAACTGGGCAGAAATTCTGAAGTCATGAACTGTGCTCCCAGTGTGGGTACCATAAACTTAGTAATGAATAACACTCTTTGAACATCTGGACAAGAAAGATGTCTCACTCCAGGAGGGATACTTTCCTTTCTGTAACTAAACTATGCTTAGCTGATATTTGAAGCCTGGCTTCACACTCCTAGAGCCCTTCTTTGATCTAATATAGTTTAGCTAAATTGATTCTGATGTGTTTGCAGATTGGAGGGGGGGTTAGAAAAATGTGGGCATGTGGGTGTGAACCCATATGTTTCTCTTCAGCTGGGCATTTGCCAATGTTTGTCCTCTAAAGAAACAAAATTCTCTTTTCTGTTTCAATTGATCAATGGTAAGAAGAGATTCCAATAGAACTTTTGGCTTTCACTGCTTTGGAGATGAGTCCCAAGGAAGAGCCACAAGGTTGGATATGGTTTGACAAATGAAATATAGGAGGGGAGATGAAAGTACTGTTGGCCTGGAGGAACGAACTTAGGAATAATTGACTAATGGTCTTCCAGTGTGGAAGAAGAGGGTTGATTACTTCTCCAGACATACAAAGAAGAAAAATGCCAAACTGTAGGTTATTGTAAGAATACAAAGCCCACAGGAAATTTACTATCAGTGAAGTTTATTGAACTAAAAAAAGATTATTAATGAAAATTATGAAATGTTTTCCAGATTTTTACAATCAAGCAGTTTGCGACATTTCTTGTGTCTCTTAGATGTTTTACATTAAGGAAAGGATAGTTGGTGTTATTATTTGGATATGAGGTATCCCCCAAAGTTTCTTGTGTTAATACAGGAATGTTTGGAGGTGAAATAATTACATTGTAAGAGTTGTAACCTTATCAGTCCTTCCTAATTTGAATGGACTGACTGGGTGGTAACTGTATGCAGGTGGGACATGGGTAGAGGAGTTGGATCACTGGGGAAGTGTTCCGTAAGAATTCATCTTCCCTGTGGGCCCGTCCTCTCATACCTGCTCTGCTTCCTGGAAGCTTCTCTCCACCATACCCTTCCACCATGATGTTCTGCTCCACCTTGGTCCCAGAGCAATGAACTCAATCAACCATGGACTAAACCTTTGAACCAAACCTCTGAAACATGATCCAAAATAATCTTTTCCCTCCTTTAAGTTTCTTCTTTCCAGGAATTTTGGTCACAGTAATGTAAAGCTGTCTAACACAATTGGCTATACATTTTAGTATATGAATACTTGGTGTTTGTGGTATATTATGTTATTGTTCAGCCTCCACCACCTCCATGTGAGCGTACCTCCTTACGATGTTGATGTTGGGCTTGGTTCTTAACTAGCTTTGGACAAGGAAAAGCTCTAAGATTGGCCTTAAAAGACATCATGTATCTGCACTTGCCCCTCTGGCAGGTCTGACCCCCACCAATGACCCAGACCCAAACAGGTTTTCCCCAGGGCCTGGTCTCCCACTGAGACAAAGGCTACAAACAGACCCATAGCTGAAAACAAAGTTGTCCTAGCTGCCTTGTTGGTACATGAATGAGAAATCAAGTTTCTTGTCTGGGTCACTGAAATATTGTGGTCGTTTGAGTCAGGTCAGGGTTTATTGATATTCAGTAAGTATCCTATGCATCAAACTCTGTGCTAGACCCTGGAGATACAAAAGATCCAGCCTTCAAAGAATTCCTAATCTAGTGGAGAAGGCAGACATAAACACAAGAAGTCATAGGAGCCAGGTGTCTTATGATAAATGCTGCAAAAGGTAAAAATCTAGTATCATATGGGGTAGGAAAATAAGAAACAAGGTACAGCTTGGAGTGGGTGGGCACATGAGGGATGACTTCATAAAGAGAGACTGTTGAATACATTAATTGCCACCCTTGCTGTGTAAATTTCATTGATTTATGCCTAGGTGTGTGTATGTGTGAAGCTCACCTCCCACTCGGGATTACGTAATTGGGATTATGCACAAAGTAACTGTAAAAACTGAAGGTCAAACTGAAGTGTGTACAACATGACATCATTTTCAAATCTTAGTTTTCAAATGCCATAAGATGCTAATTTTCCAGTTTCACATGTACACATATAAATACAAGAAGCCATATCATACAAACTAAGATTTATAGTCCTCAAAGTGATGAAAAATATATACAAACTAAATTTGCAAAGTAATTTTGGAGCAGGAATACTTGATTCCTTGGAGGTGATTATGTTGGTAAAAAGTCAAATTTCTCAACAAGTATGGGTATTACTGAATTTATCATCAAGGAAACTTTATTTATAACAAATAAAAATAGATTAAAATGTGAAGGGAACAAAGAGATATAAACTTGATTTTTGACATTTTCTTAACAACATAGTCTAGCACTCTGAGTGTCAATTAAAGGGAAAGTGAAGGTTTTTAAGATAATAATTATTTATTTACATCGAAATATAAAGTTATATCCTCTAAAGTTAAAAGCGTAGGTTGTGGACCCAGGCTGCCTGCATTTGAATTCCTTCACTATGAACTTGGACAAATTCCAACATCTTTGAGCCTTACTATTTTTTCCTATAAAGTGGAGATAATTATAATTTCTCAAAATTTGTTGGGAGTATACATGTAACATTACTTAGCACAGTGCATGGAATTTGAAAAGATCTCAATTATTAGCTCTTGTTATTCTTTTTGTGACAGTAGCTAACTTTCTTCCAGCAGAGGAAAAACAAAATTTAAAATAGAAAAGTATTTATTATTTACGAGGCATTTGTGACTGTGAATTTATGAGTATAAAAATCCACAACCTTAAAAAATGCATTTGAATTCTGCATTTTTTTTTTGACTTTACACGATTGGGGACAAAACTTGAACTCACCTGAATTCTCTAGACTTTAGAAAGTTCTATTTGAAGGCATTCTTGGGACAATAGATGGGATAGGGAATTACATTCCTTGCATTTGACTTTTGAGTCACAACTTATACAAAACAAAAATCTTGTGAACCATCTCAAACATGTACTACAGTTTGAGCCTCTCCTTGATTATTTTCCTTTGAACTAAATCTGTGAAAAGTGTTCGGGTAAATAACCTTTCTTTCTTTCTCTCTCTTTTTCCTGTTAGTTTCCATGTGTCAAAAATAAAGAGTATGGCTAAATTGTTCTTTTCCACATTACTCATTTTTAACCAGGAGCACTCAAAAAAGTTTGGGAATGACTTTCAGAGAAACATTTTTAATTGTTTTTAATTTATCTAAAAACAGGCTAAAAAGTTTAATTAACAGGCTCCAAGTAATAGTTATACCATTTTTCCTTTGCTATCAGCTTTCACTTTTATTTACGATGCGCGTCCCCTGTGTCTCCCTTACGCCAAGGTCCACTATCACTAATATTTCTGTGATATGTGAATAAAGCTAAACATAAAGTTAGTACTTGCAATCAATGCAAATTAATGATTTTTAAAAAATTTCAATCAGGAAAAGCAGCTTTGTAGTTGAAAATCCCATGCTGGCCTTAGAGTGGGAGTTTTTCCAGCCTCTGCTTAAATCCAAAAAAATACTGCAATCTTCTGGCACAGGCTCACTGTAATGCTTTAAAAACAATTTAGCAACTGTCATTGCTGTAATTACAGTAACTAATTACCATCCTTAGCAAACAAATAGCTTAACATAATACGCAAGCCGAATCAATTTTGAAGAAATGCAAATTCCAAAAGCGAAAAAGGGCATTTTGGCAAACCTGAAAGAGAAGCAGGAAAATAATACACTTTGTTTTATCTGCACATAATTCCCAGGGAATATCATATCATAAATATTTGCATTCAGTTCTTATCAGGACATTTGCATTTGCTTCTTATCAGTGTGCAGACCGGACTCTGCCAGATAGAGAGGGGAGCGCCACACCATGCACATATTTCTAATGAATCACGTCTCGGGCCCAGAGAATATTTTGGCTGGAACTTTATCACCCAGATGAAGAGGTCATTTACTCTCCGAGTTGGTTCATCTTGGAATTGTCTTGAGATTTTGATGTGATTCACCCGACGAGGCATTTATTTATTTCTTTATTTCAGACAAACACTGGAGGAAGATTTTTTTTTTATACCAGAATATTTCTTCCAAAGGCATCTGTTCAAAGGACATGTCTTCCTTTCCCTGCCACCCCCTTCCCACCTACTCCCCAACTTCTGCAAAAATGAAATCTTATGTAAATAACACTGATTGCGATTATTTCAAAATCTATAACAGGCTCGGCCATTATTATTTTGTAGGAATCAATAAAGAGTATAAAATCAAGGCATAGGATATATCAAGTCCTACTCGACCATCATTATCTTGAAATTTAGTGCCAAGTCCTGTTGTAGTTCTCCAGGAACACACTGAATTAGCAATGGCTTCCTTAGTCAGAGGAGGCAGTGCCAGTGGCAAGGAAGCCACCTTACTAATAAGACCAGCAGATTCCTCTAACGGTTTATCCAGATAAATCCATTTCTCATCTTATTATAAGTAACAGTGCATCTTACTCATGAGCACACATGAGGTCAATAAGGAAGCTGATAGCTGCTTCTCTCGTATATGAATGATAATTTAGTCCTCTTTAACTCTCGAATTTTCATCTCACACGGTACCCAACACCCACTGGCTTACTGCTCCTGCACATAAACCACTCAAGCAGTCTATTTTGTTTTGGAGAGAGAAGCAGGAATATTATTCATATTGATTGGATCCTTTCTGTTGGGTCTTGCAGTTTAATTAAACCAGATCTGTATTTCAGCGCTTTGGTAACATGAGGTTCAAATAGATAGCGGTATTACTTCCTTATGTAAAGTAAGTCCAGGTTAGTATACAAGATTCTTGGCTATGCAAGTGAAGATTTCAACAGGAATGCTATTATTACACAATTTCCTCTGTAATTTTATCATCTCCTTGATATTATTGCACAAATTCTGAGGTCAAACTTCAAAGCAAAACTCTAGGTGGATTCAATCTGAGTACTGGGATTTCAGTTTCCAATTATAAATTAAAATATAGGTATAATGGGAAAATTTGTCATTTATAACAGTAGCAAAAATGCATTTAATTGTGCTTCACAGTGATTTTATTCATGAATATGGTCACATAAACTTAATTTCACCTTTTGCCCAAGTTGAATTTCACTTTGATTTATTTGTTTAACACAAAAGAGAAGTCAGGCTTATTATGATTCAAATGATTGACACATCTCTATCTAGATCCAAAAAATGTTATTTAAAATCTCATAAGAATGTAAACATCTCCTGAAACTTTATTCTCATAGCAGTAAAAGGAGTTTCTGTAAAATTATTTGTTTTAATTATACTTTTACAAAATTCATAACTTTTCCCCCTTGAATAGGGCTATTAATAGATTTTTTAAATTTGTTCAACATTGTCTTACATATTGGAGGGAATCATTATTATATACTTATGCATACATGGATATTGACAAAGTAAGTTAAGGCCAATCCTAGTCCAGGATCTTATTAATAGATTTTTTTTAAGAGAGAGGGATAATGAGAGAGAGAAAATAGAGAGAATAAATTTTTTATTTAGGTTTTCATTTGGTTTGCATTGCTCCAACACTTTGTTGTGTACATAGTGCTAGGGTTTGAATCCAGGTCCTCGCACAATGCAGGCAAATGCTGTAACCACTGATCCACCGCTCCAGCCCCACTAATAAATATTTTTAACTCTTTATTTTAACATAAATTGTTTTGTTAAGATAATTATGCCTTTTTAAGAATTTCAATTATTATTTTAAATCTCAAGTGAATACTTCATAGCACTGTCTTATGAAATGATTTCTTCAAGAATTTTTAAAATATTATATGTGAAATGAAAATTTACGTACAGATGAAAGGTTATAATTATGTATCATCTTAAAAGGAATTCTCATGAACTTGTTTAAGGGTTATTTGCTTTACCTGAGTTTAACTCTTGTGTACAGGTTTACATTATGGTGCATCATGTATTATATAAATATAAAAATAATATTAAATATCCTATTTAAAAAAGGCAGAAGCCTAGAGACTGAATAACACTAAAAAACTATTTGTGGGATTCAATAATTCATCTGGAAAAGACTTCATATCTATCTTTCATGTTTTATCATTGTTTTTAGCATTTCCTTTGAGGTGGGAAGAGCTTATAGTTAAGAGCCCATTATCAGGGTGAAGGATGCAGGAAGTCCAAAATATTTATGTTTGTTCATGGCACACGGACAAAAGACAGTACTCAGGAAAAGGGCTTTCTGATTAAGTGATTGAAAACACTCTGGCGTATTTTAATAGCTTCTTCTATCCAAGAGATAACATCATCTTCACCCTTATCACTGTTCTGAAACTTATTTTAAACATTCTCCTGTGCTCTTCCAATTAGATACTCTGCTCTCTTGGCTTCCTGTGTCCTCACTGCAACTCATCTCATTTGTTTGCTTTCTCATTTTTGTCAGCAGGTTGGGTGTAAAAGAGGCGTTTAACAGATAATTGAGGGGACATGCTTTCCTGAGTCAAATTCATCCACATGGCATTCAGCCACAGCACCTCGGTGATAAAACATAGATGTGGAAAACATCAGCTTGCACTTTGCAAAAGCTTAAGGATTGATGACTGAATAAATGGTGTTTTAGGTAATGATCAAGAGGAATTAGTTCATTTGAAATGAAAATCTATTATGACCAAACAGAAATTACACAATCAGATCAAATTCATGACCCAAATCTACAGGAAACATGTACAGAGAAGTAGTTTATTAATATCTACACTTGCTCACTCCTTCTCCAAAATGCTTCCTCTCATATTTTTGCATTTCAGGTGCTTTTCCATTGATTTGGTTCAATTAAAAGTTTGCCTCTTCAAAGATGAAGAAAATAAACAACAATAGATGCTGGAGGGGCTGTGGAGAGATAGGCACACTAACACACTGTTGGTGGAGCTGCAGACTGGTACAGCCCCTCTGGAAAGCAGTATGGAGAATCCTTAAAAAATTAGGGATGAGTCCACCATATGA